>WIQG01000587.1:0-59561 GCA_014925785.1 Mycena galopus ATCC 62051 | reverse complement strand
CATGACGGACACCGGAAGGCTCCCCCGGATGGGATTTGAGCCCAACGGACTGCGCTCGAACGTGGAATCCGCGAACGAGTTCCGCGACCGGATCGCGTCCGGAGTCTCGGAAGCCAAAGCCGCGCTCGTTAAGGCCAAAGACGAGTTCAAGCTGTACTACGATCGCCGACGCACGCCCGCCCCGGAGATCAAAGTAGGCGACCGAGTCTGGCTAGACGCCTCCGACATCCGGACGACCCGTCCGTCCGTCAAATTCGCGGACAAACGCCTCGGCCCCTTCAAGGTCGTGAAGGTTGTCGGAAAGGGTGCGTACAAGCTCGAGCTCCCCCCCCGGTACTCCCAGCTCCACCCGGTCTTTCCGGTGGTGAAACTCCAGCTCGCGGAACCGGACCCGTTCCCCGGACGCCCCGGAACGACGAACCCCCACCCGTCCTTCAGACGGACGACGACGTTCAATGGGAGGTCGAGGAGATCCTAGAAGCGAAGGTCCGTTATGGCAGCCTCTGGTACATGGTGCGGTGGAAAGGCTACGGCCCGGAACACAATAAATGGGTAAAGCACTCCGACGTCTTCGCTCGAGACGCCATCGAGGCCTACTATCGCCGCATTCCAAGGGGGGGGTGATGTCAGGGGAACCGCCCGTCCGTCCGTCCATCCGTCCGTCCGTCCGGCTCCGGCCCATCGCACTGCCCCGCTTCCTCGTCCGATACTTCGTCCGGCCTCCGGACTCGCACCCCAGCCTGCGCCTCCATCCGGAACGTCACCTCCCGTCCCTCTGGACTCTGTTCCCTTCCGTCCGTCCGGCCGCTCTCACTGGCACGTGCTGTGTGATCAAGCTCGAGACCTCTGCCGATCCCTCCGGACACGTGCTACTGGCTAGTACTTAAAAAAACCTCGCCTAGCGTGAGAATCCTCATCCTTTCTTCTCTTCGGATTCTCCCGCTAGGTGCGTATTCTAGAAACCTGTATTTAGTACCATTCAATTGAGTTGCTTCGGATTCTCCCGCTAGTCTCCCGCGCTCTGCGCCGAGCTGAGGTTGCCCTTACAGCTTTGTTGCACCTTTGTTTCTGCTGGGCAACTCAAAGGTGCAGCAAAGCCAATTGGCACCTTTGTTCAGTGGCTTCCACACATGCGGACCACATGCGTGTAAGGCACTGGGAGTCCATATGCCCTGGTCTTTGCCCCCAGTGGTATTTCCACAAGATATTTTGCACAAGTAAGTAATATAGGGAGGAGATTTGTGTCCCAAAATTTCCAGTTCATCTGACACCCCAAAGTGAGTGAACATTGCGATTCGCTTCCACGTGGTGTTTCGCTTTGGGGTTAACTACTGTATTTTTTTTTGGTGTTTTCTTGAACGCGGCTGCGGCCCGCTCGGCAAGATGCGAATATTTGATGGGGGGAAGAGCGAGTGGGACCAGCACTTTGGCAAGAGAACAAGCCAATGACTGAGAGAGAGAAGGTTTTTCTTGTTGGAAAAAACATCCATTTGTGGCGAATAGTGGTATGTATGTTTGAAAATGGGACAACAGATGGGAGCGGCCATCACTATACGCAGAAAGATCCTCTGCTCCAAACATAACAAATTGGGTTGACTGCTGATGGCTCTTTGTGAAAGCGAAAAATATTGCCTGGGAGCTTGAAGGTATGAGCAGAGAGCCAGTGAACGAGTACTGCTGAACGCGATGCCGGCCTTCGCCGAACCGAACTAATGGCGAAATGAACTCCGTCTTGATCGGAGATCTACCCATCGACTCGACACTGAATTCGTGGCCGCCACTTGAGAATTTTGACATTTTGCGAGTGGCGTTCATTCCGAAACAGCTTGGTTCGTAGAGATTGATTGCCGCACGCTGTAGGATGACAGACCGTGTAAGCGGATGCCGTCGTTCTTTCCAGGGTCAATCCAAGGTACTTGACGACGAAGCGAAAACTGGTTGGCCCTTCTCCCCATGTCTCTCCCTCCTCTTGACTCTGTTACTGGGTGAATCTTGTCTGCGCTCTTTAGCTTGCGAGTTAATTTAGCTAGCAGACCCTTTCTAGTTGGGACCTGGGTCAGCTCTGTAAGCCCCGGATCTTTTCGTGCACTCTGAAGCAACCTGAAGTTGGCTGTCAGCTTCTGTACATGTTCGAAATCACTCAGAGTTGGTGCTATTTTCAAAATTTCGAAAAAGACGATTGGAAGCTCAAGGTATTTCCTTCTCACTTGCAGCCTCGTTTTCCCCGGACGCAGTTTTTTGCAGACCCTCGTAACGATCGCCTTGGTTATTGACACCCTGGGCATCATTGGTGACTATATCTGCGTGTACCTCGTGAGCGTTGACCTTTTATGCCGGAGGACTTGGGACTATATGACTATGCAGTACACGATTACACATGCTGGTATGTCCTAGAACCATCTTCCCCCACTCTTACTCATCGTCTACTGGATGCTTGCAGGCGATGCAGAGTACCTAGACAGCGTACACTGGGTACGTCAATTTTGCATTTATTCTGTATTGATTAACTGCAACAGCCTAGCCTATCCCATTGTTTGGCTTCGCCACCGGCGTGCTTGGTGTTTTGGTTCAAGCCTTTCTTATCTTCCGATATTGGCGCGTGTACGTGCTTCATCGCCCTTCGCCATCCATTTCTCTCCATAGTTCGCTCAATTACGGCAAATTCTAGTACTCAAAATACACTTATCGCTCTTTTCCTGTCTTTCGCAATGATCATCTCGGTGTGCAAATCATTGTTCCTGCCTGTCACCTCTAGCCAACATTACCACCTGTGCAGTTGGGCGGCCTGCTGGCATGCAATACGATGCTCACGATGTACACCGCCTGGTCGGACCGCCCGAAGTTCAAGATCCCCGTAGCGTGCGTCCCTTACTATAAAATTCCCTCTTCTGGCATTCATTCATCCACGACCACCGCATATTTTGTGTAATTTTAATTTCCTTAGGTTTTGGTTGGCATCCGAGTTTGCTGTGAACACCGGTATTACGTCAGTCCTACTCTGGGAGTTCAAAAAGGCCAGAGGGATTCTGACAGACACGCGGAGGTGCGCAATATGGTAATTTATCTACCTGCGCGGCTGAGATACTAATAGCACTCTCGACCGGCTAACCGCGGTAACGATCCAGAGCGGGGCTACCACCGCGATGATCGCCGGAGCGGGCCTCATCTTGTAAGTTGCACCACCTGCTCGAAATCGTCGATCAAACTTACGGGACTGTGAACCCAGGTATTACATAAATCCGGAGAGCAATCGTCCGTTGTTTGAGTTGGATTAGCATTGCATTGCTCATCGGTCATTGGCAGTCAATGGGGGATTCTTGTACCCCCTCAGACGCATCTACGTCATTACTTTGGTTCGCTTTTTCGTTCCCATATCCAGATTGATATGGAACGTTTTTGGCCATCTCACAGCTTTCGAATCTCAATATCCGGAAGTCAGCAAAGTCTTTCGCTATGACGGGCACGCCTTCGGGTCTTGAGACGACCGGCGGGGAACGAGAGCTGCCGACATTCACCCGCTGGGCCACAAATGACTCATGCGCTATCCGTGCGTCGTTTAGTATTATTTCTTTCCAATTGAGCGTCCGAGTTCCAAATGATAGATGTTCATCGCACCATCCACACCTCTGTTCAAGTTGTACGACTTCCTTGACCATCCAATAATCTATACTAATTTTATTTTTCCAGTTCAGCGATCTTGATCGCCGGCAAGACCGTCCCACGGAGACATTCAAAAACGTAAGGAGCAGTTGTGAGTCTAACATCATGTAAACACCGTTGATATTTGGATGTAGTCTTTTCGGAACGCTGCTAATGATAGCCGGGAGGGGATAGAGATGATGGCCCAATATTCGTCCCAGAAACAGTCAACGTTGTCCACTGCTTAATTACCTGTCAGCGAAGGCGTTATATCAATATATCACTGTACTAATGTAGTCAGCCCTTTCCTCTCCGCTTCCGATAGAGTTCTGAAAGCCATCGGCGCTACGAAGGCTGGTTTGGACCAGCTCCAGTCTTGGCTTCGCGCAGCGTCAGCGTCTCCATCGTCCCGCCCCGCAGCTTCACGCCCGGGAAGAAGCAGAGCCTAGCTACACTTTCTACAATGGCTGTTGCTTTAAGTGAAAAAAGGAGCGGAGGGACGATACGACTGTATCCGACGGTTGCGTTGCTGGGAAGTAGTACTAATTGTTGGAAGTAGCGCTACTTCCAGCAAAATGCCAACCCCGGGTGACCGGGTTTTAAACATTCGCGCTGCTCCAATGTGTCGCAAGCCCGCTGGCCAGCCGTTGTCCGGTCGGTACTTTCCTAAACGGGTCCTGTGGGCCCTGGACCGTCTGTTGCTCACCCGGAGATAATGTCGGAAGAACAGGATTTTTGTAATCCGCTTTTTTTCGACCAGTTCCAGACGCTCTCCAAAAAGATCGCGAGTCTTGCTGTACGACATAATCGAGGACTGGATTCCTACACCTCCGTGAACTTAATCATGCTTGTATATACCATCTAATTAGTGTAGGTGACAAATTCAACACTCTGCACTTCAACAGCTCTATAATTCTGACCTGAGAACTGACCACAGTTGACCTCAACTGGGCTTGAACCACGGAAGGCGTGAGTCCAGACTAATAAATCTTATTCTCTATGGTCCCTGGGCACTTACATGTGTTTATTACAACCATCCAACACCTCCCTCATGGCCTATGAGCCATTTTGAAGCTCTAAACTTTATGTACTGAAAAGTTTTTTTCAGCCCACCCTGGACCGCCCCCCTCCCCACGTAAGAAATTTTAATCTCGATTTCCTCTTGGCAACAGCAGACGTTCCACGGTGTTCTTCGTTACAGCATTGAATATATGGTGCTTCTAGAAACGAGGACAAGGAAATATATAAGAAAGAGATGGCATCCTTCGTGAACAGACAAGAGTGCACGGCTGTGCACGGTAAGTGGATGATGCATCTGAGGTTTGCATTGGACCGTGCCGTGTAATACTACCTACCTACCAACACAATCATCAGTCGCTCCCGATCAACCAGCATCCGTTCTGACTCACTCCTTCCTCCTTCCTCCTTCCTCCGCACTTACCCTCATCTCTCACTCGCCCGCAATGTGCCCTCCCGGTACTGACCAGACCACCCGAAGCCCTCCGCGCTGGACACTCCTCGCCCCCGGGCTGGGTCAAAAGCAGCCGCTCCCGTCCCTCTACGAGAGGCGGTACGATGCCGGACCCTTGGGGTTCTTCAACAGCGGTTTGTCATGGGACGCCTTTGGCAAGCTCGCCCACGTCGGTCACGACACCAAATCTCCGTTCCTCCTGCGCCAACTCGTCCGAGCACCCGACATGTCGTCCCAGCTCGAGAAGCTTGCGGCTGAGCTTCTCTGCATCATCTCGGCGGGTCTCGATGTCGATGACCTAATTGCACTGGGTCTGTGTTCTCAGACGTTGTGGTGCATTGCCATGTGCCAGCTGCAGGATGAATCCCAGCGCCGCATGGCGCCATGGGCCGGGACGCCCATCATATGCACCAGCACCTACCTCACGAGCGTCCCCGACTCATACCGTCAGATCAATCCCGGTTTGATTGAAGAGATGGAAGCCTGGGAAGTTCTCGGGAGGGGCATGTGTCCCGCACGCCGGTGGAACTGGAGAGCCTTGAACGACTACAGCGAGGCCGTCGATGTCCACAGCCTGAGTAGCCAATGCTTGGCAGCCTTCTCCGCGAAAGTCGAGTCGAGCGGCATTCCGAAGAAGCTGCAGGCCGCCCTGCAGCGCACCATGACGGATGACCTCTTCCACCCATCGAGTGTGCACGACCACAGCAAGTGGGTGCTGCGAAATCTCGATACGAAGGAGGTGGTGCATTTTAAGGCTATGACGCACGAGGACACCGTGTGCCTCGCCGTCAGCGGCCTGCCTTGGCTGACCTTGGACTTCGTGCTCACATTGCGCATCCTCTGGCCCAATCTGAACCGGCGCGACCCTCAGCCTAGCAATGTCAAGGTTGGTGCTTGGGCCGGCCACAAATTCGATGTTGTCGAAGCTGCCAACCTCGAACCGGGTGAATCGTGGCAGGACGTGACTGAGGACATTGCACGAGAGGCGAAGACCAAGAAGCCGAACTCTAAATCTCTGTGGTGGATTACGCCCACGTGAAGTGCGCTGCTGGGTTAGAAGGTTGTTTGGTGGGTTTGACAATGTAAATATATCGCGATTTTTTGAATTCACTATGTAATATGTATTGACTATCAGGGACTTGCATGGAGCACCAATTAATGTACTCAATGTGCCCCAATGAATACTAGCGCGACTGGGTTTTTTTCAAGGGAAATAAATCCTCAATTTGACTACTA
Source organism: Mycena galopus ATCC 62051 (assembly GCA_014925785.1). Taxonomy (NCBI): domain Eukaryota; kingdom Fungi; phylum Basidiomycota; class Agaricomycetes; order Agaricales; family Mycenaceae; genus Mycena; species Mycena galopus. Next base: position 53,215 of record WIQG01000587.1, on the reverse strand, counting down.
ACAATTTGCCACGGCGCGGGAGTCGTAATTGGCAGGAGATGATCACAGTGGCCGCGACCATCATATCCGGCCTTGCTCCGAACCTACCTCCTCCAGAGCCTGGGTCTTACATTAATGCGCAGATGGAGGTCTCTCGGAGAACAGAACTGTTCATTAACATGCAACAATACTTACATCGCACAATCTCAAGATGAACGGCCAAAATTTTCTCAAGATGCAACGCTGAGAAAAGAGTCAACACACAGATGAATTAATTGTGCGGATAATAGGCCATATCAACGCACCGTGAAAACTTGCACGCTCTTTCCTCAAGGAAAATCCGATTCCCTCAAGATTTCCCTACCCCATCCGAATCCACTTATCCTATAACACTTTAGCTCAAGAAGAAACCTGGGAGAATGCACCAACATTTGGGTACCGTCGAGCCTTCACGCACCGCAAGCAGCCGCCGCAGCGCATCTGTGTCCTCATCCGTAATGCGCGTCACTGATGGTAGGCGTTAGCTATGGGCATGGTGCGCGGCGGCAAGAAAATGAATGAGACGCACAGCGCGCGACGTCTGCCTCGAGAGCGGTGATCTTGGACTGTTGGTCAGAGATGCATGCCTGGGCACCACGCAGGGAGAGGGCGTCGCGCGCGGCGGCGGCCATCACTGGGCGGGAATTAGCAGGTATAGGAGTGATGTCGGAGGGAAGGAAGACCTACGGTTCGCGTTCTCCGCCTCCAGCTCCTTGATCCTGTCCTCCAACCCGTGAGTCGTCGTCTCCGGCATGTACAGTGCGGGATTGCCCTGCGCAATCGCAGCTTGCAGCGTGTAGTCTAGGCCGCCTTGCCAGCTCCGCGTCAGCGTCATCACGACCACAGTACAGAGGAAGCGCATACCGCAGGCACGCGCGGCTTCGAACTGTGCGTTCGTCCTCGGCTGTTGCGCAACGGGAGAGTCTGCGTCGATGTCCATTGCATCGGTCACTGGTGTAGATCGGTACTACGAGAAGAAGGACATGAAGGAAGACATACAATCCATAACTTTGGCCTCGAGGGCAGCGACTTGGACTCGCGCTGGGAATGGGATCAGCTCTGTGGCTGAAAGGACTCGGAAGCGGCGCACCATCTGCAGCGGCAGTCTCGGCTGCGGCACGCTCTACGATAGATGAAGCTTCAGCACGCGAAGGAAATAAAAAGAAAAGATACGCACGCGCATTGCAAGTCCGCATCGTCTCACAGGCGAACGTCTCGCGCATGAAGCCCAGGAACTCCGGAGGAAAAGGCATCCGCTCCGGTGCAGCGCGTGGCTTCTGCCGCTGTGTCTTCAATACCTCGTCGACCTCCGCCTGCAGGGCAGCCAACTTCCCCTCCAAGCGCCCCATAGCTGTCGACTGCTTGCCATGCGACATTTTGAGAGTCGCATTCTCTACCTCCAGGGATGCAATTGTCGCGGCTTGCTCCCGCAACTCCTTCGTGCCGCGCGTATTGTTCCTAGGTTTCGCATAGAAAGCGTCCCAGTCAGGCAGTGTGATTTCGTCTGTTGTGTCTTGTGGGTCCTCGCTGGCGGCGGGGTCCGGCGACGCCGACAGCGTGGGACGAGCCTTCTTCCGCGGCTGCTCAACTCGAGGCTCGTCCGCCTTCTGTCGCTTCCTCCTCGTTTTCGGTCCCGCATTAGCCTGCTCCTCCCAGAGCTGCAGCGCGTGCGCTACGAGGATCTTCGTCGCAGTCTCCACATCTTTGTTCTCCACCAAAGAGCGCGTGTTGCGCCGGACATTGTTCACGCTGCTCAGGGAGTACCACCCGAATGGACCTCTCGCCCACAGCAGCTGCACGGGGAAGTACGGGTGTCCGAATACGCCTGGCTCGCCGAGCTTCAATTCGCGCACCTTCTCGCAGTTGACGGCGCTCCAGCGCGTCCAGACCCCACGATCCGCTGCGCCGTCGACCGGGAGATACCCGTACATTGCGCTTGCTGCTGGCGCAACGTAGATATCACCCAGCGACCCAATGTCCGTCGGCGGCGGGTCGGGGCCCGAAAAGCAAAAGAAAGGGATGTGCCACTTCTTAGAGGTTGGCGAATTGGAGGGGCGGAACGGCAGAAAGGGATAATCCGGGGGCAGGATGTCAACGAGGAAGGTGCGGACGACAGCAGATATTCCTCGTACGGCGACAGATTCCGGCAGAGGAAATGTACATGGATGGGGTCGCAATTTGAAATTAGCCCTGGTCAATTCTGCGGATCTTTCAGCAGCGCCCGGATCCTTCGTAATGGTCAGACCAAAATCTGAAAATCTAGAAATATCTCAACATTTGTGGGGACTGTGGCGTTTTGAGGAGGGTGTTGGTCCTTCTTGCGATTACTTCAAGTTCACGACAATTCAAGAGACAGGCTCACGGCTGCTCTATCGTGATTATTTTGGGGATCTTCCGCGTCTGTATACTCTTGAACGCTGTTTTCCGCAGGGTATTTGTTCTTCCGCTACGTCAATTCACATCTCAATGGTTGAACGGGTTGGGCTTACAGGTGATACAAGCAGATTCATCGCGCCTGCAGACTCCTGGGCACAATCCTTCGTAGAGAGCATAAGCCTCCCGTTGAAATATCAGCATCGTGACCTCACCGATGTACCGCGATTAGATTGAAGAGCATCTTTCGCGCCATTCAAGAGCCCAGTAGATTCGGTTTGAGCATGGCCCTCCAAAGAAACGGGACTTTCGCTATTCGAGTGAAACACAGAAGAGACTTGGACGGAAACGGGGCGATTGGACTGGAGGTCCAAGGACTTTCTCAAGGTGAGTCTTTTTGTGAGGATGAAACGATGGAGGCCGTTCACCGTTATCTCGTACTGAAGAATATTGGGCAGATTCGAGGAATCCGTCCTGCTGGGGTCGGAGCTCATCCTTCGAAAGTGAAAAGAGCGGAAAGGAAGCCTCGGCTTCTGTTTACCTAAAAGCCCACCTAAAGCCATCATCGCCTGCCTCGGTTCAGTCTGCTCCCGGGACCAAGCTGCGGCGCATGAAAGAATATTCGAGCGACTGGGCCGCACGAAATCGCGTGCGGGAGTCGAATGTGCGTGACGACGCGGTCGTGTTCGCCTGAGCTTTTGGCACGTGATCGCGTCGGGCGAACGATTTCTGCCAAAGTTCTGCGTTTCGCGGACATCGTTTAGCTGAAAAAGCGGCGGATTGACGCAATTAGTCAGTGAGAAACCTCCAGTAAGTTCTGCTCTCACCATGTCTGACATTTTCAACACAAGAAGCTGTTCCTGACTTTCAGCGTTGCGGTGGGAGGATTCAGTGGGAGGTCCAAACTTCAAGCAAGGTGGAAGCGAGCAGTGGCTGCTATTAAGGGAGACTGAAATCATATCCAGACAGTTGTGGCCGGCAATATTAAGGGCAAGCCACTGGCAGCGGCCTAAACTCGAATGTGGAACCAAACGCAACTTCGACCATGAGGAGGGCATTGAATTGGGCTTCGAGCATGGAATTGCGAATTAGATTCCAGCAGGAATCGTGACCACAGACTGCGAACATTAATCTGCGTCTTTGGCAAGTTTTGTGGGTTGAACATGCCAATCTCGAACACGTGACTGTTTTACTCACCAAATTTCTCGAGCTCGAAGGCAATTTCCGAAGTTATATACCGCGTTCATCGCAGGTAGGACGTTGCTAGCAGGCTCGAAATACATTTGTAATAAATTCCATCAGCCACATTCGTCGCGAGATCGTAAGTTAGACTTCATTCTCGTCAGCCACATGTCAGCCTCCGTATTTAGTTGTGCACAAGTGGGGCACAGCCTTATTCTCTTTCTCTTCCACACCACCACATTCCTATATCCTCTCCTTCCCACCCCGCTACATGGCCAACTTTACCACTGTCCTACTCGGCTCTTTCTCTCGCATATTCTTCTCTCACACCCTACCGAGCAGTCAAAGCGACCCTGACCTCACCGCTGAGCGCGCCGCTGTACACGATCGTTCTCGTCCCGCCAGCTCTGCAAGCATGCGTCCCCGTCCCCGCAGCGCATTCGAAGGATACTGGAGTTGGGAGGGCCCGAGCAGCGGCATGATTCTGCGTCAGGGAACACCGCAGGATCCAGGACTCAAGGTAAGGTTTTCCAAGGCGTTTCGTGCAAGGAGGCTGACAAGTTTGGCAGGGTCTGGCCGACGTGAAGATAACCCACTCGTCGCCAGTATTCGCGTCTCAACCACCTCGCGCCCTCACTCCTCCCACCACAGCCGATGTTTCAAGCCCCACCGCCGTTTTCCACGAGTTCGATACTTCGTTCGACATCTCCCTCATCAGCGACACATCCACTTCTGAGGACGCCGATGACTCGTTCGAATCCGAATTCAATAATTCATTCACGCTTCCACCCCCGGCTGCACCTCCACTTGTCGGCCTTGGTCTAGGCGGACTCTTCAAACCTGACGGCTCGCCTTTTGACGGGATGGGCGTCGTTTCGTTCGGATGCGATGCAGCAGGGCACGGCACACCGAGACGCACCACCGGCGGACTGTCGCGAGCGTTCCTTGAGGAAGCGGCGTGGACGTGGGCAGCGGACCCGCATCATCAGATGCTCACTGTCATCCAGGAGGACGAAGAGGCGCCGGAAGTTCAACTTGAAGAATCGCAGATCTGGGCGAATGGAGACGACAGTATTAACCGGCGCGACACGGGCTCGAGCCGCAAGATCAAGAAGACCAAGACTAGCGTTACCCGACCCGTAGCGCTGACGCGCGATTTGTCGACGGTAGACACGGTGTCAAGCGGGCTCAAGCGCCAGAACCAACGCTCAAATACATCAGCGCCTCGGACGGTATCTACTCCGCGTTCTCTGTCAGTAGTGCAGACGGCTTCTCGACCTCAACCTGCTTGGCGTGGATGACTTGATAAGGTGGTGTTCGTCCGTCGACTGTAGATTACCTGAAGGCGGCTTTCCTCGAAGAAGTGTATTTTATAGATGTAGCGTAACTTGTACGAGTAGTTGGCTGAAGCAACAAAATGGTGTTGGACAAATCTTCTGGCTGCGGCTTGAGTTGTGAGTCAGACCAAACATGCCCCTATTTCATTTTGATGGTATCAACTGGCCAGGCGGATGATTTTCAGGAACCGGTAAATACCGCGCAGTTGTCGAGATGTCGTCCTTTTCCCCCCACCATGAGCCCCAGGAAATTCAACTTCTCTCTGGCTTGGGACGAGGATGAAGGCGACATCGAGGCTTCGGGACCCGGAGATGCTGAATTTCTCACCACTCTCAATCCGAACGCCCACATCTCCCTCTTGAAGCATATCCATATCCCAACAACGCACCTCCACAAGGTCACCGCCGAAGTCCGGGAGATCGTCAAGCAGATGGTTCCGTTCCAAGTCGCAATCTCGACCGCGGTCCAGCAAAGCGGTTCGCGTTCGGTTCTATTTCTGAAAGTCGGCAATACAGCAAGCTCGTGTTCCCTCGCGACGCTGACCGACCTGCGCTCCGAGATACTGAAAATGTACGCTATTTTTTCCAGTCTGACTCGAATTCAGCGTATTTTGATAACAGATTCGACGAGCCGGGGAAATCTTGGTCGGACGACGATCAGCTCATCTATCACCCGCACCTCACGGTCCGACGCTATTGCAATCCCGATAATATCAAAGCTGAGGCCCGCAAGTGCTCGAATGCTATCAAAGAGCATGTCGGGCCCTTCCGCGCCGGCCAGCTTGGGTTAACGATCAGAGGAATCACGCTGTTCAGAGACACGAGGCTGGGCCCCCGGGCGGTCTCGCACTTCCCGTTCGGTGGCTACAATTTAGTTTGTATGTTTATCGATACTTGGACATTCTTACTATCAAGGCATCGCAAGAAGTCCGGGGCACATGCTAGACTAGGTCTCTGTGTCGGGCAACAAGACAGCAGTACGCGCGGAAAAAGAATCAAGATCAAGGGATTTGGACCAGAGTTGGAAATGGAAGTGGCGTCCAGGGTGCTCCCTGGGGTCGAGCAAGACCCGTCGACACTTTATTCTCCCTCAATCTTGATCTCATCCGGTTCATTCTTTTTCGTTGCATATCGCTGTTTCGTTGCGTTGCTGGGGCAACAAGACAGCAGTATGTGTGGAAAGAGATTGAGGGACTGGGAGTGGGACGCGGATTGACGGAGAAATAAATGTGGCGTCGAGGTAGCTCCAGGGGTTGAGCAAAGACCCGTTGAACACCGTTCCCCGCAATCTCAACCCGACGTAACCACTTGATTCTTTTGTCGTGGCGGATCCTGTTTTGTTCCCCGCCACAGCGGCTGCGTCTGCTGTTGACTCCGAATTGCGTTGAACGATAATTTTTCTTTCTCGTTCTTTGGATTATCAACGTCTACTGATTTCCATTTGCAGAGCACCTCATGCACATTCCATGTATTTCTCGCCGATATCCTCTTGATAGATACCACTATTTGTTACCTTTTGATTATCTTTATTCCCCCTACACCGCCAATCGAAACCTTTATTTGCCAAATGGATGACTTTCCATAAGCAATAAACAAATGTTTTCGGATACTTTGAGCTCTATAACCGTCGAATCACCGCAATGACAAGACAGCTGCCAGGACCCCATCGTCAGATCTCGGTTAGAATATTGTTGACCCTCTTTCAAACCTTGATTTATTATAATCTGGAGGAGGGGTCCCTACCCCCTCTACAGATTATTCTCGCGTTGAATAGACCGTTTTGGGTGAATGCGTAAGGCAAGCCGTACGGCAGTTCTCTTCCCACGTCACTTTTTTGGGTCTTGCCGTCTCGGCGCCACTGCAGTCAGCCTCCGCTCCGATCCTCCGCTCCGATCCTCAACACGTCGACGACAACGAGAACAGCTTGCTTAGCTTCCATGTTACATATGATGACTTGAGCAAGTTCAGTCCCTGCAATAACCAACACAGAACACATCCTCAGCCAACCACTAGATCCTAAGGGTACTGTGTGCAAGAACCAGTGTCGCGCTACCAAAAATTAACGGACACGTAATCTATCCTCTATTGACATCCCCGGGTGTCTTAGGCATTGTTTGAGACGCGTTGGGGCGCGTTGAGACATGTCGAACGCGTTGTTGATACATCCAGTTGCCACTCGCAACCAAGTAATCTTTGCGGATATTTTATTGCTTGTGGGAACCGGGGACGATTAAAATATCTGAAGTAACCTGGATGACAGCATCATTGGCACCGCTCAAACAAGCGATAAGAAATGATAATCCTTATGGAAAGTCACCCAATGTTCTGTCGAAATAGTGCAGAAATCTTACCTAGCATATTTGTTCAATGTCATACAAATAGTTGTCGTACATTTTTGCTGAAACATCCACAGAACATCCTCCATATATCCTCACAATATGGTTTGATGGAAGGGCCACATATACAGTGTTGACTCAAATGACTACCATAATTCAATCTGAGGCAGGATTCCAAAGCCAGTGATTTGGCGGCACAGACAGTTGAATCACTGAGGAGTTGGCGAATCGTAATGATCGCTGCGGCAATGGCATACAAGTCGGTGAATTAATCTTGTGTACAGGCCACGTTGATTGGGCTGGAATGTGACAAATGCAGGTAATTATGATTGAGACTTGAACAAACTGGATGAAACGAACAATGGGTGACTTCCCGTAAGACAAATCTGTATTTTTCAGATACTTCGCGGTGCCAATGATGGGAAGTATGGGAAGAAAAACTAATCTGTATTCATGTCGACTACCCGTAAGATACTCCGGCAACACTTTCACAGAACAATCCCGAAGGCTCCGTCAAGCAACATCATCACGCGTCGCTCACATCCCGCATCATTGCAGAAGCCGGTCTTGGTCAGAGGATTGCTCACAAAGACTGGTATATGGAGGTTGAAAACTCCTCTCAGTCCCCTCAATACCATACTCCTCAAAATAAAAATAAGAGAAAAAAATATGGAGGTATGCGCCGCCACTAGCATGTGAATTTGGGGCAGCATAGATAGATGGATAAGCATGTTATGCTTGCCTGAGGGTGCTGAACAAAGCCAGTGGTTCGTTGATGTACAAGGGGAGAGAAGAGAGTTGAGGGAAAGGTGATATGATAATGACGCGAGCCTCGAGGCTCGCGTCGTGATCAGATATTTCCATTTTCGGTTTGTTCCAACAAATTTTGTTCTGTTCGGGGGGTCCTGACCCCCGAACAAATACTAGAGTATACGAGGGTCAGATGGAGTGTAAGCGAGATCTAGTGCCGATGGGGTCCTGATGGGAGCGCCGGCATCCCGGCAAACGACGAAAGTATGTGATTTTACACAGATTTGTCTTACCACTATACAGCAAGTTTGCAGCGAGAGACGAAGTCGGCGGATGTTACCGAAGGCCCGTGCGCATTGTTTGTACATGTGTGACATCAGAACGATTCTTGCAAATTTCTTGGCTCCTCCCTTCATCGGTCTCTCCTGCCACTCCGGAAGAATCTCTCCATGAATCATTCTCCGTACAACCGCAGCTCTTCCAATGCATTCACATTAGGGGAAGTCAAAGTTGAGAATCAATGTCGATTCTTACGTTGATTCTGGCATCGATTCTGATCCGATTCGCGGAACAGAATCGTGCAAGAATCGATCCCAGCTTTGACCGACCCCGATTCTACTCTCAATTTTACATCGATTCTGCTTGGATTCGTCGTTGGTTCCCTGTGGACAAATAAGTCATCACTGCTGTCGTCGTTTTGGATGTCCTTTTGCTTTCTGCGAGGGCTTTCTGATGCGCGCGGGAGGTTTGGAGGCAACGGGTCGGGGTTTGGTGGACCGAGTAGAGGAGGACTTGAAGCCTTGAAGGTAGACTTTGCTGCGGCGTTGCGGGCCATGTCTTTTTCGATCGATGTAGTGTAGAGATGGAAATTTTAATCCCAATTTTCAAATTTATAATTTCTATTTCACAGAAATATGAAATCAAAATAATAATTTGAGTATCACAAGGTGCATAAGTCACAGTGAGATGAGGCGACGATTCCAGGACCGATTCTGGGATCGATTCTCGTCCAGTTTCGACTCCAGAGTCGAAACATCGATTCTGCATCGATTCTGGAAAACGTCGATTCTGGCGTCGATTCTGGATCAAAAATCGATGTCGGAATCGACGCCAGAATCGACGTAAGAATCGACGTCGATTCTCAACTTTGACTTCCCCTATTGCCTCAAGATCATCGCAGGACTGACGGGACTTGAAATCTGTCAGTCCACATACGTGTCGCCCTTCACTCCTCTCAAGCACTCCAAGTCTCGGAACCCTCATCGAGATCCTCAAGTGATGAAAGCAGACCTCAAATCTTCAACTTGAAAGCCTCCAGGCCTCCACTCATATCTCCGCAAAACATCGCTGTGGCAAAGTCGTGTGACTCACGCCCCACCTCAAGATGTTCCTTTCAAGATTCCCTCCTACATTGGACTTCATTATTCACTTCTCAAGACTCCCACCCTAGCGTCTGAAGAGTTAACGCCTGCTTTGCTCCATCCCAGTGTGTGTTCCCAATCCCACCATCCTCGAAGACACAGCCGCCCCGACCTCCACATGCTATCATTCGCACACCTCCACGCAGCCCCTCGTCGAGCACATGCCGTTGGAGCACCAAGCCGGGAAGATAAGTGCTGGTGGCGTGCTTTTGATCTGTGGGCTCAAGTGTCCCTGTTCAGCGGCACGCACGCCATGACTTCGCGGACATCTTGTATGGTGTAGCTCTTACTATTAGTACAGTATTGTGATTATGTACTGGTGCCCAATGAGACCCCCATGTTCCTATTCTTCCCTATGCGATGGCCTTCGGACGTCCTTCGTAAGATACCAAATATGTTCAGGGAAAGCTTGATTAAATGTTCAACGCAACATTCCAGGAATATGGTTCTTGAAAAATCCTCATGGGATTGGCGTTGAAATGTTGTGAGAATATTTGAGACAACATTGACAAAACATTTCACCGAAAACATTTTCAGAACATTGGTTTCGAACGGCGGTGTACGTATCTAGGTATATACTTATGCTAAGAACCTCCGAAGAGGGGTGAGGGCTACGTGTGACTGGGGAACTCAGTCGTATTCACCCTCCGCGCACCGAAGTGGGAACCCACAATTATAGGGGAAATTTTCCAGACCCGATCACTTGAGTCTTGTACTGTGTCCCGCAGGCCGGGTGTCGCATCTCACCACCCGCGCTGGCTTCGCTCTGCTCCGGGGTTTGCGCTGGTCAAAGCGCTATATTTCTTGCCAAATATGGACCATGTTACAGTTAGCTCCGCAGGACTCGTTCTTCATCCCTGCCCCTTTATCTCCGTTTTCCTTTTCCCTCCAATCTCTTTGTGTATCTCCATCAACCATACAGTAACGAATAGAGACATGGCACCGTTGTTGCCTTGAGCGCGCACAAATCCAAGTCATGCACAGATATGAATGAGACAATGGCTGTATGGCTGTGTCTACTCAGGCGGCAACTCAATTCTTCCTGTTAGTTATATTCCACAACCCACCGAGTAAAGATTGATGTGTATGTACCACAATCCAGCTCTAATGTGGTCATCAACGTGTTCATTGCGCAGACAAGGAGCAGACGCCAGGAGACGTGGATGTAACCGGGTTCGAGAGTGTCCCTAGCGGTGGGATGGAAATTTCCACCAGATCCCCATCCTTCAGCCAGACATTAGGCGACATGCCCATCCCGACGCCCACAGGCGTTCCCGTCGCTATGATATCTCCGGGTTGAATGGAGACGCCCATGGAAGTGGTTTCAATCAGGGTCGGAATGTCGAAGATGAGCTCCGACGTGTTCTGCGACTGCCGGACCTCCCCGTTGACCTTGGTAGTGAGGTGCAATTTGTCGAACGACAGAGATGACGAAGGCACGACGTAGGGTCCCTACGGGACGCGGTTAATTACTTCGCGGATTTCAGGAAGCCCACAAACCATGGGGCAGAATGTATCGAGGCTCTTGCCTTTAATACTCGTCAGAACGGAAAGAGATACAGAGAACCTTCTCACCGATGTAGAACTGTTTGTGGTCGCGCTGTCTTTCACGGGCGGTCACATCGTTAATGATTACTGCTCCCCTGTGCGTGCCGAATTAGAGCTGTGGGCGGACGAACACAGTTTTAAATTACCAAACGTAATCCCATCCATTCTCTTTCGGAACCCCCAGTCCCGGCTTGCTGATGATTATACCCAGCTCGCCCTCGTAGTCGGGACTCGAGGTCACATTCGGATGCGTGTATATGGGCTTCCCAGTCGCAATGATAGATGTGGCGCGCTTGGTAAAAATGACAGGGAAATCGGGCTGTTCGTTCTTGTCGGAACTGTCGAACCCGCTCTTATGGAACTCTGCGGCGTGTGCGATATCTGGCACAGAATAACCAGACAATCGTTATTTTGTTACGAACGACTCACAATTCTTGCCAACACATCTGCGGAGGCAGAGTCAACACAGTGTATGGGAGGAGTGACAGGGTATAAGTTACAAGACATCCCGTCCTGGAAGCGGTGCGAGAATTTCTACGCTCTTTAGAGAGCTAACTTCCCCCGTTTCAAATTTATGATCGCCAGCCAGAGTCGGGTGCGCCTCAATAAGCTTGAACAGGTCCGCATATCCCAAGATCTCAGTAACATTCAGTTCCTCGATATCGACCAAGCCAATTTTGGGAATTCCATCTTGCGCAAGTCGATAGCGTACGAAACGGTGGTTGACCTGAACGGAGGACATCGCAGTCAAGAGGCAAGATGGTCACTATCGCAGAGATCATCGAGGTCGGAAGCAAGCGGAGGGCCGTGCGGCATGCCGAGTCCTGCCGTCCTGATCCGAGTCCGACTTGAACACGGCCGCAAATTTTTCAAAAATAGTACTACTACCGGTTGGCAGTAAACCTTAGACCGCTTCACCTCGATGGCATCAGTATACTGGGGTAGACTGGACCCCAAATCTCACTTTTGACCGCCCATCTTTGCCTTTCTTACCGTCAGCCCCAGTCATGGAAAAGCCAATCTTCGCCGTCTTGTACAAATTCGACGATGAGCCCATCGAGCTTGACCTGGAACCCCTCGTGTATGATGTCTGGTCCCTGTCTGCGCGTGGCGACGCGCAATGGTCGTCAATCGTAGAGCGCGTGGGTGAGCTTTTGAATGAGCATTCTGTCGCAGCCAGGACGCGCAAGCCTTTTAATCGCACAGATACTGCTAGTCGTTTGACTTTGATTGCTATTCCATCGTTCACGTTTGTCTAGGTCATGGATATTGAACTAGCTGGTGGGGGTTCGGTCTTCCTTCGTGCTCTCCCGTGCCGTTGGGATGATTGCGAAGATCCCACTGAAAAGTGGAAATGCGCAAGGCTCTCTTGTGAACTTTCTATTCTTCGTTGGTTTGCCGCCAACGCGCCCAGCGTACCTGTTCCGCGCGTTCTTGCGTTCGACGAAGCCACTGGCATGCTCGTAACGACCCTCATGTCTGGTCTCGATGCCATGCACTCGTATCATCACTTGAATCCTTCTGCCAAGGTTCGTTTCTCTCTTTTTCTTTTCTTTCATCCTCGGCAGCCCTCGCTGACGCTTACCAGGAAAACATGGTTGCAAGCTGGGCCCGTCTAGCTGTTTCTATGTTCCGTCTTTGCGTGCCACAGCAGTTCGGCATGATCGAGAATCCTCTTATTCGAGGCCGCCCCCACATATGGGTGTCTCCGGCGCATACATTCGACACGGCCAACACGAACGACCTGCACTCTTTCTTCACAAGTGCAATCTCCACACGTCGCACTCGCTCGCTCACGGGCAGCAATCCTCAGGAGGACGAGAGGCTGTGCACTCGTCTGGACCGCCTTGCTGAAGGGCTGAGGCCCCTCATCGCTCTTGCTCGGGATACTCCGTCCATGGCGCGTTTTACGCTGACGCACAGAGACCTACGGCCCAATAACATCATGCTAGACGGAATTCAGGCGAGGTTGTGGGCATCGTCGATTGGGAGTTCAGTGGGTCCATGCCTGCTTGTATTTCTGCAGACTACCCAAGCTGGATACGTCCACCCATCCTCGCATCCCCGTTGTACCGCAACCCAGAGAGCACGATAGTCTCGTTCTTCCATGAGCCGCGAGCCGAACGCGACCGGCTCTGTGACCTGTACGAGGAGGTGAACGCAGTCATGGCCAAGTACATTGTTTTAGATGCTGATTGACTTTACTAGACCGTCAAGAAGCTCGATCACGACTATTATAACTGCCTCATCCATGGCATTCGATTACGCGACGCGCTGGCCTGGATTGAAAACACTGGCAACCAGGACAACGACGGCTTTCGGATGGGGCGCTGGACTGAAGAGCACCTCTTCCATACGGCCGCTGAACTCAGTCATCGCTGCGCCTAGTCGGTTCCTGCCAGGGACTGACCCACGTATGGTACCCACCACTGTAGAATCGGTGTCCCCAGGCGGGTAAAGAAAAATGTGAGGCGGTTGCACGGACGTGACGCTATCTCGGGCTGTGGCTTTGAGCGTCTGCTCTCGCAACGGCAACGTCCAGCGCAGCGTGTATAATATTTCTAGAGACATGATCAAATAATACACTATCTTTTGAGCACTCGTATAGATAAAATACCAGCCGCGCACGACTTCGCCTATTAGATTTAATGTCCGCCATGGCTGAAGTGGAACTTGAACCCGCCCCCGCTGCCACCACCCGGGAACCCACCCCCGGGGAACCCGCCGCCCTGCTGGAAGAACGCAAAGGGGTTCCCCCCCTGCTGGAACGCGTGCCCGCCCGAGTTGTCGTTCGGGTCGTCGCCGTTGTCGAAGCGCTCTCGTAGTTCTGTGAGAAGTGGTAGTCAGTCAAGTCAGTCCGTGCGTGAGAGAAGACCCGGATGGTGGCAAACGTACCCGGATTCGAGAGGACCTCGTACGCCTCATTGACGGCAGCCATCTTCTGCTCCGTGCCGCCCTTGTCCGGGTGCGCTGTCTTTGCGGTGTTGCGACTGCACCCAAAATGAGATGAGATTATTGAGAAGGAAGGAGGGAGGGAAGCCACGTACTAAGCCTTCTTGATCGTCCGCGCATCTGCGTCCCGCGCGACACCGAGTACTTTGTAGTAGTCCTTCGCTCGACTCTGCTTGAGCAGGCGCTGTGCCTTCTGCAGCCGGCCTTGGAACTAGAATTTCGTAGTGTCGGTCAGTTTCTCGTGGTGAGGTCAGTGAGGAGAGCGCCCACATCACGGTCGCTCCTTCCTGTCGCTTCAAACGCCTTCTCCATCAGTCGCACGGCCTCCTCCCACTCCTCCTTTACCAGCGCCGCCTCCCCCAACCCCCTCAGCGCATCTGCATCCTCATCCCCGCCCTCCATCTCATACAGCATCTGGCACCACTCCTCCCCCTTGCGGTGCATCTCCAGATTCGTGTGCCCCTTGCACAGACCCCTCAGCAGCGTCCGCCTTCGCGGCGACACCTTCCCCATCGGCGGCAGTACAATCTGCCCCTTATCGAGCCCAAACAGCGTCAAGTGCTCCGGCCGCAGCTGCTCCGCGGCCGCCTCCTCAAACTTGCGGAAGATCTCGCCCTTCTTGCCCGTGCCCTTGAGCGTGGCAAGCGCGCCGCGCCAGTCACCTGCGGCGCCCTGCTCGTCAGCCATGGTGAACCCGCGCTCGAGCGTCTTGGCGAGGCGGTGCAGCGGGAGGCAGAGCCGCGACTCGGGGTCGGAGTGTAGACATTGTTTGAGCGCGTTGGAGGCAACGGGGGAGGCGGGCAGGAGGAAGAAGGAGAGCCGGAAGACGAGCGCGTGGAGCGCGGGCGTCTGCGCCTCGGGGAGGAGCCCCGTCAGGCGGCTGCAGCGTCGTCAATTTCAGGGTGGACGAGCAGAGTTGCGAACGAACGGACCTCATATCAGCAACGGCGCCCTCGATGTCGCCGGCCCCCAGCATGCACTCGACGCGCAGGCTCCGCACCGCCGGGCTGTGGGTCGAGACCCGCAGCGCGCGCGTCGCGCTCTCTCCGCACGCGTTCCACAGCAGCGCCGTGCGCTCCTGAGACGCCTGCTTCGTCGCGGCCTCCGCGTCGGCGATGTCCGCCAGCAGCGCGTCGCGGTCCGCGAGCTCCTTCTCGCCGCCGGTGTACTTCTTCAGCGCCGCCCGCGCGAGCTCGAAGTCGCCGTCCTTGGTGTGGATGCGCGCCTGCATGAGGTACGCGGAGGGGAGCGGCGTGAGGGTGAGGACGTGCGCAAAGTCGTCGAGGGCGGAGCCGTGTCGCCCGAGCGAGAGATATGCGGTGGCGCGTTTGTAGAAGAGGAGATAGTCGGCGGGGGATTGTTCTGTAATAAAATGGTTAGCATCGACTTGACTTGGAAGAAAACAGAAAAATGAAGGAGTGTGCGGTAACCCCGACAACAAGCCGCAAGCAACGCCAAGTCCGATAAACGCCCGGGACAGCGGACACGGCACGTAGGGAGCGGCAGTAGCTAGCACAGAGTACGAGAGCTAGCTCGCTAGACAACGTCACAGGCCGCACCGAGTACCACGATGCGTACTCTAACAATATTGACCGCACACTCGCCACATCTCGTAACGGCCCCCAGAGTACGAGACGTCTGCGGCCGGAATCGAGGATAGTCCCGCGGTCTACCTGAAAGCTCCAAGAGCTGGGGACCTAATCCGCAGGCACCAGCCGAGACACCAAGACATGTAGCAGGGCAGTTGGCCACACGACATTGTGGCCGACCGCGGCCTCTCTCGAAACGTTTGGGGCCCCCAGGTATTGGAGGAGGGAGTCGTCCTGCGCGAGAATATTCACTGCGGCATAGCAGTTGGCCACAAACCCCACAACAGCCCAGAAAGCTGAGAGTAATTCGACCCGAAAGTCGTCCCGAGCAAAGTTCCAAAACTGGGCAGCTCCACTGCGCATTCTTCCGCGCAGCCGAAGTCCGCCTCGAGGCACCCCCGGCTAACTGCAGCAGGAGATATCCCCCGCCGACGGCAGAGCGCCACAACCCCGCCACACCGTGCAGCGACCCCAGAGTATAAGACGCTTGCGGCGAAGAGTTTTAGACATGGTCGTGCAGCCCCGAAAGTTCCAAACCCGGGAGTAGGATCCACTCCACAGTCTACATCCACCGGAGACTTGTAGCATCTCTCCGCAAACACTCCGCCCGGGCGAGAGACAAGACATTCCAGGGTACCCACCTATAGCTTCAGAATAAATCCTGGCAGCTTCATTGAACTGGCCGGTGGAAAGGAGCACATTCGCCCGTGTTATAAGTGGTTGCAGGCCGGGTGGGTAGAGCCCAGAGTCCGCGTATATCCCCGTGGCGGGTAGCAGGAGGGAGAGGAGGAGCGCGGACAAGCGCATGGTGGGAGGAAGAAAGCAAGGTTAGTACACGAAGGAAGGAATGGAGACACAGACACAAGGTATTTGATTTGGCCTGCCCTAAACTGCGCCACGTTTCGCCAACGCATTTGTATGGCAAAGGCGTTTGGTTCAAATAACCCTCGAACATCTCACTTAGGCTGCGTGCGAGGAATCTCGTTTTGTTTTGGCCTTCTCGGTAGACCCTCAACATCTCGGTTTTTGAATAATGGCTGAGGTCAGAGGAATTTAAAGACTGCGGGCTGGAATTTCGACGACTCGGAAGTTCAACCTTGGTTCGACTGCACGGGAGGGACGAATTTGGAAAGCGAACAAACAACATATACAGCAGTAGGAACCTCGTGCGTGGTTCCGAAGGCGCAGATACAACCCTACTCCCTGAGTATCAAGCGAGAGTACAACCTTCAACGCGCAACACACAGCGACCCTTGGAGATGTGATACACACGTTCCCAGCCTGGTCGTCGCCTCTTCCCGTTCTGTACAGTAACCTTGCCTGCGTTCAAAATCTCATATGCAACAGATTGCTTGGTCTTTCCCAGCAAACCGAGGGCGACGTCAGCCGCATGACAAGCATCAACCACGAAGGGAAGCAAAACGTTCCGTCATCTTTTTCATCTCCTATCGAACACGGTCAGGCCTCAGACAGTACCGAAATAATGAACCACACACCCCAATTCTCCGGCACCGCACTCATCTCAAACAGCACATTCGCGCCGGCCGCAATTTGTTCATGACGAATGACAGGCGACTCGACCGTTTGCCCGTCAATTGTCAGTTCACGAATGTACTTGGCCGACGGTGCGCCCTCTGCGGTGATGGTCAGGGATTTTCCCTGGCCAGGCAGATTTACGGTGACCTTGTCGAAGAACGGGCTGGTTGTGTCAAGTTTTCAACAGTGCCACATGGTACGAGTGCGACACGACTTACCTTCCAACGACATATTCCCCAGAAGCGGGGTTCACAGGGTAAAACCCTAGCGCCGAGAACAGATACCATGCACTCATCTGACCGCAGTCCTCATTCTAAACGCGTTCAACCGAAGCCGCCACTCGAACGTTGAACACCACTCACACCGGACAGCCCAGTCGGCGTATTGTTGTAGTTGGCCCCTGCTATCTCGCGCACTCGCTCCTGCGTCTTACTCGCAGCCCCTGCGAGAGCATACAAGTAGGGAATGTGGTGACTCGGCTGTTGAACCAGCTCAGCTTCAACTTCCGGAACACAAATATCAATGTAAAACCAACCTCATTGCTATGGTCATTGTGGCCGCCGTCGAAATGCTCGTCCAGGCTGCTGACGAAGCTCGCGTTGCCTCCACGATAGCCCGCGAGTGTTGGGATGTCGTGCACGACGTCAAACGAATACGCCCACTTGTCGCCCTCGGTCCACCCCGCATCTGGCCCCGCCCACGCACCGTCGGTGTTCCGCGCCTCAATGAACCCAGTCGCATTATTGAACAGCGTGAATGGTGCGGCCATCGCACGGTCGCGGAGCGTGTTTATGATCTCGGCGGGCTTTCCCAGTGCTTCAGCAAGGCGGTACAAAGCGTAGTCATCGTCTGCCGGGGTCGTCATTTTAACTGGAGGAGAAAGACGAAAACCACTGACAAGCGTAGTCGAGCGTGCGAGAAGCCGATTCAGAGTGCACGTCGTCAGCGACCCAGCCTTTCTCCGCATACACGGACGACAGTCCCGCTCGCACTTCGTAATCGACGTTCTGAGGATCTGTGAGCTTCAGGCATTCCAACGGAAAGATTATCAGATACTCGCCTCCTCTCGGTCATCATACCTGGAAACGATAAGCTTTATTCAACAAGATGAAATCACATACGTGGTGTTCCAGTCGTTCTCAGGCGGTACGACTCCGTCCTTGTAAGCGGCCTCCCAAGCAAGATTTATGTCGAAGCCTTTGACGCCTTTGACAACCGCCTCGGCGATGAGCGAGTCCGCATGCGTGCCAACCTATCGAAAGTTTGAACTAAATAAGAAGTCACTGCGTTCAACAAACCATGATGTTGGTTTCTGGTTTTACGTAGTGAGTGATGACCGCGGAGAAGTAATTACAAACTTGCCAACGATGTTCTTCCACATCGGAAGCCAGCCGCTCTAAAAAACATATTAGGTGGTGCAATCACAAACGAACCAAAACTCTCGCCTGTTGGTAGTCTTGAAGCATACTGGTGATCATCGCCGGCACTCTTTCTGGTGCGAACAAAATGAGCCAGGCCCATTCCGCCCGGAAAGTATCCTGGGTATAATGAGTGGGTGAATTACCGTTAAATAAAATACGCACCCAGATGGAATACCCAGTGTACGAGTGGCCGTTGTGTACCTGATTGTCGTACCCGGAATAATAATAGCCGCCTTCGTCTTGTTCGTACGGGTACTAGACCGGCTGCGTGAGAACTCAACATAGGAACACAGAAGAGACCATGGAACCTGCAGTGAATGGAAGAACGCCGTATAGAACACCTCCTTGTCCGCCTCGCTTGCGCCCTCGAGCGTGATGCGGTCAAGTTTCTCCGCCCACGCTCCACGTGTCCGACGGGCAGTCTCCTCTAGTGCCACGCCGTCCGGAATCTCCGCATCAAGGTTCCGCCGTGCCTGGGCGACGGAGATGAATGACACCCCGACACGCACGTTGACGGTGCGGGCACTGGTGGCGAACCGCGCATACGCGGACAATAAGCTGCCGTCACCGGCCACCGCACCGACGGCCGTAGACCCGTTTTGCACGACACCCCATTCCGCAAACGGCGTGTCGAAGCGCGCACAGAAGTAGCCCTGAAAGTGGCTGGCACTGGTAGCTGTGGAGGTCGGCGTGATGATCCAATCCTGGCGCTCACTGTTCGAGCCGGTGATCTCGCGGCGCGCTGGGTCGACTGCGATGCTGCCGAGCGGATATGTGATGTTAGTCGGGGTGGACGTGATGACAGAGGGACGCGTCGCCTCGAGAAGAACATATCCTGTTTGGTTTGTTGGAAATGTAAATCGCAGATGGCCGACACGCGATGCTATGGGTAAGTGTCAGAGGGCGGACAAATAATGGCAAGGGTCTCACTTGCGCTCTGCTCCGCCAATATCATGCCCCCACCGGAATCTAGGTCCACGCGATAATAACTTGGACTGATGACTTCTGTCGCATTGCTGAATTTGAGCGCGCGATCCTCGAACCTACTCTTGACCTCTCCGACACCGGGAACAACGACAACTTGACCGCTTTCACCCATCCATATCGCTGGCTGATGAGTCCCCTGAAATCCATGGATGGTGGAGGCGGTGAGGTTGTATGGCGTTACAGATACATAATTCTCATGTGTCTGCGCAACCCAGCGAGTCATCGCAAAAGGTGGTGCAGTGCTCGGAATCTTGGGACCTTAAGGTGGCATTGAGAACACAAAGAAGGACGCTTACCATTCCTCCTGAGCCATTTGGAGTGTCCCCACCGTTCCCTATGAGCCTGCGTGTTGAATTTCAGACACAATTTACCGATGAAAAAACAGTTTCCTCTACGCATTAACGTGGTCGACCGCGTCGCTCTTCGGGACAGAAAACGACGGGGGACACTTCAATGCTGAACCAAGTCCAGCGACAAGCAATACCAAGAAAGCAGGTATTTTGGTCATGGCTGGACAGGACAACGATACCGCCGCGGCAATCAGCCATGCGTTGGCATTGTTTGAGTTCCTTTCTCTTCTCGTCTCACCCGAGTAAAATGAGCTTGGCGCTGCATCCTTGTGTCTCCGATCCGTTTCCAAAATCAATCGTGCAACCGTGGCTCATCGCAGAATCGAAAGTACTGAAAATCCTCACACGGGATATTCCCCCGAATCATCCCTACTACAACCTTTCTGCGAGCCAATCGGGCGAAAAAACTTTATCTATCCCGTACTTCGAGCTCCACGGTCTAGGTTCACCACTCACTCTGGACGTTGGCAGCGGTGGCGATGTCTACCTAGATCTCACGCCCGGGGCGCACGCGCTGTGGGGGAAGACATCCAAGGGCTGGCAACGGTGGATTGACATGGGTACCGCCGGTGATTCAAGGAGAAAGCTGTTGTCGAACAGCTGGGCTGTGAAGCACCCCCTCCTTGAATATTCTCTTTGGTTGGGGACGAATACCCAGAACCAGCAGTACGTTGGTTGGTTGAGAAGCATTGGGGACTGGCGGCCGGCGGAACCCCTACGTCGTACGCGAGATTGGGCATCGCAATTGGGCTTGTTCAAAATGCCCCGCATAGGGATAACGAAGGGAATCGCCGAAGCCGAGCGCGAGGCCGCCGCGATGCTCGAAAAAAGCGGGCTAGCTCCTGTGCAGAGATTCAAAGCCTTACAACCAATCTCGTCTGCGGCCGCGCCTCTCGGCGCTGTGGCCGAGATCCAGCCAAAACCGCAGGCGCAGCAGCCCATACCTCCTTCGCGGGTTCCACCGCTGACCAACGGCGACGTAACGCGACCCCAGCACCCCTGCTTCATGAACCCGAATCCTGTATCCCTCATTCAACCACAGATCACAGTCAAGCAGCGGGGATTTGTCGTCCACAGCCTCCCGTCATCGTACCCCTACCATGCCGAACTCGACCTTGGGTCCTGCCGAATCCCGTTCCTGGAATTCTCCGGCTGTGGTCCCCCTACAGAGGACCTGGATGTCGGAACCGCGGGCGACATCTATTTTGACCTCACCCCTGGGGCCTATAGTCTGTACGCAAAGATCGCCTCGGGGTGGAAACGCTGGTCCGACACTGGCGAGACGCTGGGTACCGTGTGGCCGAATGCAGACTGGATCATAAAACATCCCCACTTCGAGAGCTATGCTCTATGGTTTTCGGTGGGAACCGAGCATGACGCGCACAGGATTCACCGTGTGGGGTGGTACGGAGCGGGGACAGCGAACGCCCAAAGACGGGCGGCGCAAAAACTGGAACTCATCCGCGTGCAGAAGGTGAAAGTGAAGAAGGGAGGGTCGAAGAAGAGTGAAGAAACGATGAACCGCGAGGCCCACAACATTTTGCACTACATGTTGAACAGCCAGGGACTGGGCGAGGACCTGCCTTATTCCCCTTCTAATCTTTCTGCAAAGCGAGCAGGTGGTCCGCTAGTGTCGGATTCCAGAAAGAAAGTGAAGTCCGAGGAACCAGCGGGTGCGGTTGGTGATTTTGGTCCGTTTTCAATGCATTTCGAGGTCAGTCGTTGCGATTCATTGATCTGCGGCCTTTCGCTGATAAGCTACTTGCAGTAGTTACGAATCAATGTTTGTAGAGCACAGCAAATTCAACCCAATTGAATTCGGTGATCTTTCAGTTTGAGTATTTGCACGTTCTTGCTAAACCATGCTTTTCAGAGCCTCGGGAAAGGAGATTACGTTCTTTCGCAACCACAAAGTGTACCAGGCGTATCAACCGGGCACCATCCCCGCCTCCTTGAACCGCTCAAATGCCTTCAACCAGGATCGAAGGGGATCAATTTCCTCCACAAATCCGAGCCCTCTGATCTTCTCCAAGCTCAGCTGTCTGTCCGCAGTGAAATGATACCCGTATCCATCCAAAAACGCCGCTCCGAACACGTCGTTTGGCTTCTTGCACCGCGCCTTCAGCACGTCCTGGTGCTTGAGCGCGTATTCTCCCGGTTTGGGCACAACCGCATCGGGCGCAGGCGGCCCAACACCGACGAGCCCGAAAAACGCGGCGAGCGCGGGCCACCGCTCGCGCATCGTCGACGGTTCTTCCCGGTCCGCAACGTTCAACAGTTGCCCACCCGCCTTGTCCGGGTGAAGAGACCCCCAGATGGCTAATTTCGCGATCATCTCCGACGAGGCGTCCGTGAATTTCGTGTCGTACGACTGCTCGGTGCCAGGGTAGGGAACGGACGCGCCTTCCCCTTCGATGACGCGGTATAGGGAGAGATACGTCGCCCAGTGGGCGGGGAGACTATATGTGCTTCCGTTGGGGGAGAAGCCGACCTTGCAAGTTTTCAATTAATATCATGGGACCAGAGGCAGTCGGGATACATACAATCGCATCAGGGCGAACCTGGCACCAGGTCCAGCTTTTTCCTTTACTGCGCGCAGTGAGTATGTCCTCAAAGACGTAGTAAAAGTTCGTGTCCGGGGGTGGGAGTCGGCCCATGGATTCCTTGTAGGGCGGCTTGAAGGGCCCACCACCGGGTTTGTAAATTCCGTACCCCTGATATCATCGTAATTCAGTCCAACGCACATGGTGGGTGCGCCATTCCGAACTGCTACTAAATGCATACATACCAATGTACCACTGGGCCAAGCGAGGAACCGGAAATCGGGACACAGGGATTCAACCGCACCAAGCACACGCTCGAGCATCGCACAGTTGTTCTTGATCTCCACCTCTGGGTCGTCGTTTTGCATGTACACTGCATATCCAAAATGTTAACTTCTGAATCAATTTCGGACGAATACCGTCTGGCAAGGAGGGAAAGTTCACCAAAGTAATAAACGTGCGTCACAGTGGAAATGTCCTTTATCTTTTCCCCAAGAAGCCCCGTGAAACTTTCGACAGACCCTTCCGCGAGATTGATCCCGGTGACGAGGTCGAGGGTGGGAGATTCCGGGGTCGGCCAAAGCGACTCGGCCATGGTTATGGGCCGATTGACGGCGGCGGTTATTTTAGAAAACGTTCCTTTCGCGGGATAATTCCGCAGAAGCTGGTCGACGACGCCCCAGCCGGCGAGCCCGGACGCGCCAAAGACAAGAGCATGGGTGGATGTCATGGTTATTGAGGTAAAGCTAAACTTTTCGGCGAGGATGTTCACTGGAAGTTGAAGTTGTGTGGTCGATTGTTGCGCGGTCTACGAGGGTCTTCCACTGCTTTATAGTAAATATTTTGGCGGGCCGTTGACTCGATCGTCGCGCGGTACCGTCGGTTCCCAGCTGCAGCCGTAAGTCGAAGTTCGGTTGCACGACTTGGTGAATCCCGGTGCAAACCTAGTAGCCGTGGCTGCTCCATTTGGCAAACGTTGCCCGCGGTTGAATCTCGCAAAAGCCTCTCATAACGAGTCGCCTGAAGTCAAAACAAAACAGGGTGCGCCGTACGTCTGGTAGGCCCGAAGGCCGAGGTTGCTTTTGACATTTGATGATTTCATTTTGGACATCACCATGTTGGTTATGGATGACTTCCCATAAGGATATGATATCCTAGAGCTTGTTTGAGGGTGCCAACGATGGTATCAAAGGGAGAAATTGGACTCCAGGATTTCCGAGGTTGGTTCCGACAAGAAAATATTCGAACATTCAAACTCATGTTTCTGCGTGACGGAGAGCAGACAGCTAGCTCCGGCACACGGTCTTCAGGTTGGTCAAACCTGGAGGTAACTGGTGTAGATGATAATATTGACCAGGGAAACTAACTACAGACATCTCAGGCTTTATACTACAATCGCTCCATCGGACGGTGGAGTGATCCTCCCCCTACTTACGCACAATTTCATCCCCCACTTTGTCCTTCTTCACTTGTGCCTGTGTTGCAGTCCCTCACTCATTCTCCTCGTCTAAAACTGGCAACGACAATGAGACTTGTGTTTGACAAGTAACATGCTGTAACTCATCCTGCAGCACTGAACAAAGCCCTTGTAAGCATGCATAATTATTGTGAGGCTCAGATGACACAATAATTATAAGCAGATCATCTAAAGAAGATGATCACACATAATGATTACAGGCAGGTCTATAATTGGACGCTCGCGAGCAATTGTAAGCGCTCGTGATGAGAAGGAAAAAATCCGCCTCCACGTGCGCTCCAAATCGGGAAGTTTTTTTCGGCAGCCTCGGCACTCGGGTCGCGAGCATTAATGGTCATTCCTTGAGTCATCTTGATCTGTCATCCTGATCGCACGCCTTTACACTGTACAATGTGAAGACATCCGCACATGTATAAAAATTCAACAACATAGTTCTATACATTTGTCGGAGGATAATACACAGGAGGAGGGGGGTTCTGCACAGACGAAATTGCTCACGATATTTGCTGAGCGAGCAACGACAGCAATGGATCAGGGAGCTCTTGGGGAGCTCGCCAGGTTCGAAATAATGCCATATTTGCTAGTGGGTCTTACGAAAACACTGCAAGGCTGGATCAGTTAACACCAGGGAGAATCGAGCATCACGCATGACTAGAAAATATTGAAGGGGATTGGACCCCGTTAGAATCTGCAGTTCGGCAAGATATGTGCAATTCGGGCATCGAAACGT
The DNA here is from genome assembly GCA_014925785.1 of Mycena galopus ATCC 62051. Taxonomy (NCBI): domain Eukaryota; kingdom Fungi; phylum Basidiomycota; class Agaricomycetes; order Agaricales; family Mycenaceae; genus Mycena; species Mycena galopus. The sequence continues at coordinate 28,665 of WIQG01000587.1, read as the reverse complement.
TCGGGGGTCGTTGATATTGGCGCGAGATCCAAATATCATCGTATCGCGTAGTCAGAGGGCAGAGAGAAAGAGGGAGGATCACAGTGGGAGGAAGGAGGCGTGTTGTCACGGTTTGTCACAGAAGCGCTCGAGCCTCGGGATCTCGGCAAATATCAGTGAACTGCCGAAGCTGCCGAAAGGAATTTCCTCATTGGGAATTCACGTGGAGGCGGAAATGCAAAAGTGCTCGTGATGGATCATCAGAATTGCCGAGAAATCACGACTGTCCCCCGGCTATAACATTTTTTCCGGATTTGGTGATGACGTAAGATAGGCCGCATCCATATGCATCCAAGTGACGATCAGTGGCGGTGCCGTGACTGACAAGATGAGATAAGGTGGTTTTCACATCAAACACCCGATTTCTCTGGAACGAAGGCGAAAATAAAAAATCCATCCCGTTAATCGATGTGAATTGAGTGTAGCTCAATGGTACCAAATTTCCAAGGAAATCGGGCTAGAATTGAATGAGTTAATACATTTTTCGTGCTGATCTGTACCCATAAATTCATTTGGTGCGTTTTTTTGCTTGCAGGTTTTTTCAAGCTCGAGAGAGAGCTCAAAAACAACTCATATCTGTCAGAGAAGACAAAAAATTTGAATGAGTCCAAATACTCTTTTTTGTGCTTTGCCACTCAATGTGAATAATGTGGATAGTGGAAGTATGAGGATCATGATCAGCCAATCATATCGATTTGGTTTCGGGCATGAACCCCATGTATAAATTCACTATATGGCTCATCACAATACCAAATACAACTCTACCCAACCACTCCAGCTTTTTTTATTCTGGATGCTCTCTGCTCCCCCCCAAAAAACCGCACCAAATGAATTTCTAGGTATAAATCAGCACGAAAAATGTATTAACTCATTCAATTCTAGCCCGATTTCCCTGGGAATTTGGTACCATTGAAGCTACACTCAATTTGCATCGATCAACGGGATGGATTTTCTATTTTCGCCTTCGTTCCAGAGAAATCGGGTGTTTGATGTGAAAACCACCTTATCTCATCTTATCAGTCACAGCACCGCCACTGATCGTCACTTGGATGCATATGGATGCGGCCTATCTTATTTGGTTACGAGCGAGTCATGCGCGGTGCTCCTTTGCCAAAACCCAACCAAAACCTGACCATCTCGAGCTCGAGACTGGGTTTAGATACCAGCTGGGCTTTCAAGTATCAGAAAATATACCGAGGTGGCTAGAAGCCAAATGAGCTCACAAGGAACAGGGAGCTAGTCGAGTGCAATGAGCTGGCACAGAGGACGATGGGGGAAAAGATAAGACGATGAATTGTGGCTATGCTCAACTACGGAAGACTAGATATACATGCATCTATCAAAGAAGTGATATACATCATGTACTCGGAATGACGCGAACAATCATATCCTGACACTCCCACCTTTGCAAAGACCGAGACATAGCGGATGAAGGAATAAAAGTAACCAAGAATAAAAATGAACGTATGAGAGCTCCCACCGAACGGCGCATTCGGAAAGACAGAAAGAACCAAAGCAGTCATGTTGAAATGACAACCACAGCAGCGCAAACTGCACTCGGCGCAGTTGACTACAGTCTCCGTCACCAACGGCCAAAGAACAATTGCGCTGAAGAGGCAGCACTAACGTGAACAAACTGAATACCTCCGCAGCCCTGCTGAGGTTGGTCCCAGAACACGCCGAAGCTGGTGAAAGCCCTTAGGCCGACACGTGGCGATAACCCGAATAATCAACCTCGCTGTCAGAGTCATAGGAACCTCCACCAAATGCGAGATGAGCACCGGCAGATTCGTCACCAGATGAGGAGTCGGAGGCAAAAGCAGCACTGGCACGACTGGCTTTTCCAGGAGGACCAGCCATAACCCAATCCTTGACATCGTGGGGCATGTCATGGATGCAGCGGTCGGCGATGTGTCCAGTGACACCGCAACGGCGGCACTGGTCGTTGGAAGTGGCAGAGCACCAGTGGAACTTGTTGCTCCCACCGGTCCCAGCAGCTCGAGCTGTGCGAGAGCGGGGGGCTCGACCGTGAGTGCGGGCAGTGTGAGCCGAAGCAGGAAGGAGGGTATCGTCGTCGTCATCATCATCCTCCTTCTTGATGACTTTAAGAGGGACAGAGGGTCCAGCATTGCGAATCTGTGATTTGATCGCAATGAGGGTCGGCTCCTTCTCAGAGGTAAGGATGGTGGTGCGAGTGGAGCTGAGGGACTCGTCAAGGTTCATGAGGAGGGTGTCCGCGACCTCTGTATCGCTGGGCTTCGCACCAAGGCGATCAAGACGAGTGACTGCATCCTCGATGGCAGAGATGTAGAGGTTGATTGGTTTGGAAGGATTGTGGATGGTGTGGACGAACTCGCGGCGAGCGTTCATGCGAGATGTCATGTTGGATGCCTCAAAAGCACCAACACACTTGGTCCAGAGATCCTGGGCTGAGGTGACATTATCGCCAAGATACTGGTACTCGGGGGCGAGCTTGGAGTAGAGGAGCCACATCACCTCATGATCGTTTGACTCATCATCAACCTTCCCTTCCGAACTCGATTTATCCTTCGTAACCCAAGGTGTATGCACACCAATGAAGAACATCTTGAGGGTGCGAGAGGCCTTAGCCCAGTTATCAGGTGTGATCGGGTCCAAAGCCTCGATGGGGCGGACGGCGCCTGTAGGGAGACCCATGGTGGTAGTGGTAGCGGGGTATAGTTGAAAGAGGTGATCGGGATAAGGCAGATTGGATGAAGGCGCAGGAGAAGGTAGGGAGCGGATGGTGATATTCCGCAGGCAGACTGAAAGCAAGCAACTCTCGTAACTTGAGTTCAGGCAAGGGCAGCGGGGCCCATAACCTATCAGAAAATATACCGAGGTGGCTAGAAGCCAAATGAGCTCACAAGGAACAGGGAGCTAGTCGAGTGCAATGAGCTGGCACAGAGGACGATGGGGGAAAAGATAAGACGATGAATTGTGGCTATGCTCAACTACGGAAGACTAGATATACATGCATCTATCAAAGAAGTGATATACATCATGTACTCGGAATGACGCGAACAATCATATCCTGACATCAAGTTCCACTGTTGCTTTAATCCGACTGCATACACTGACATCTGACAGATTTGTCCTGGTTGTCCAAGTATTTGCTGTCGAACTTGGATTGGAATCGTGACCAAAGATGCCTGTGGATCTCCAAGATCTGAATGTCGACGTGATGCTTGAGATCTTACATTCCACTGATGTGTATACGGCCGTCTGTATGACTCGGGTGAGTCCTACGAAGTGTAATAGAGGCCTTATTTTCATACATTTCAGGTCAACAGGCATTTTCGCGCGATTGCACTCAGTAAAAATCTCTGGATATCGTTCGCACGAGATTTTGTGTCTCAACCTATACCTTCCGTTCCTACCCTCGACTCTGAATTGCTCCCGCAATATTCGACTGGCGACCTCATCGATTTCGTCAAGGTCCGCATCGATTTCATCAAGGTCCGCAGGTGGAGGCATAATCTGCAGAAGACGTTTTTGAGCACTAACCAGGCTTTGCCAAAGGAGGAGGTGTGTCTTTGTTCTCCCCCTCTTGTGTGTGGTGCGATGCTGATGAGTGGGACTGCAGAAGATGCCCCTCATGAATGATTTGTTCACGACCATGGAGGGATACCAGAATATGACTGTCGAGCATCTTACGGTGTGTCCCGTTCGCTCCTCCCTCTTACTACCTTGGCTTTGATTTATTCGTATTCTGACTGACGGTCCCCGCCGCGCAGTTCACTAAAATCGGCATAGTGATGCGTCACATCCACCTCCTCGAGCCGGCGCAGGTTCCACGCGACGACGAGTTCAAGTTCCGCGAACGCGCCAAGGTGCTCATCGACAAATGGCATGGGCTCCTCGATGCCAACGTAAAAATTAACTACGTAGTGAGTTATCACAAAGTTTTGAATGAGCGGCATTGATGATTTGTTGTAGGCGCCGAATGTGAACGCAAGCACCGACAATGGTGAATGAAACAGTGGGGTGAAAATGTACATACTCCCTGCACCGACGACGTCCAGCTCATGCCGGCCTGAAACTGCCGCTTCCTTGAATGTTCTCCTCTCTCGACGCGTTTGGCGTCGCTCTCGCTGTTTACTTTCTACTGTTTATCATCCACTTTCCTCCCTATCCATATCCTTCCCAAGTTGCCCTGTGTACGCTCCCTGTACACAGCATGAGAAATGTTTTTGTCCTTCCTAAATTTTACTCGCAATGAATGAAAGGTATGATGTCCACTGACTGGTGCGAAAAGAAAACGGAAGAAATCACTGCGAGCCCAGTGTTTGATCTGAAAAATTTGTCTTATAGGCGAAGATCACCTCTCGATTCACCAAAGAGTTTATTCAGTCTAATGATACTCTGTCGAGGGATCATGAGGCCCATCTAGATTTTCATAGATTCACATTAAATTGTGTCTCCTTTGGAGATCCTGTTTGAGGGAGTTCTGACAGGTGCCTCAGCAAGTTACTCAACATCGATGTCAAAAGTCAAATTCAACCTCGGCCTTTAGGCCTACTCTACCGTACGTACCTATCCACCACATTCTCACACGCCTTCTCCATTCGAGAATCGTGTATGTAGTTTGACGAGGGGGAGCACGAGGATGTATGTAGTGCTCGAGCACCTGCAGCCAGCCACTCGTCAGAGCACGACTGTACACGCCGCACCGCTATTACAGTACAGAGCTCTAAAAAACGACATTAAGTATTAAGTATTAACATCGAATAATCACTCGCGGTATCCCGTCGACGTCCTCGCCGCAGAAACGACACGAGCGAGCAAGCGCCCCGCGAACCCTTGCTTGCCACCCAATTCGCGCCCATAATCATTCCTACGTTCCTCCTGCTACCAAAACCGACTCGTATTCGCATGGCGCCCGCCCGCAAGCCGCAGCTGCACCACGTTCGACGTCACACTCGAAAACTATGTATCACATCAACTTGACCGCAAAAAAAAGAGGAAAAGCACAAAAGCATAAAAGGACGAAAAGCACAAAAGAAAAAAAGAAAAACACAAAAGGACAGGGAGAGCAACACGCACCCCATTCCCAATGAACACCTCCGCCGCGACGAGCACCCCCATATCCACCGCCTGCGCCACGGCCCGCTCGTCCGGCGCCAGCCGCATATCGTGCGAGCTCGCGACGCGCGCCGCCCACCCCTCCGCGCGCAGCCGGTCCGCGAGCGAGGCGGCCCACGCGGCGTCGGCGTTCGTGGCGATGTATACCGCGCGCAGGTCCGCCCCCGACGTAGAGGACGTAAAGGACGCACGCACGGCCCGCACGCGCGCGACGATCACGTCCTCCGTGGGCCAGCAGTGCGCCTTCACCGCGTCCGCGCGGGCTTCGCCCGCGGTGACGTTGAGCGCACCGCTATCGGGCAGCACGCCGAGCCTGTTCCACGTATTGTACTCCGCGCCCCAGGACGCGAGGTCGGCGCAGTGCGCGCGGTAGTCGCCGCGGCGGACGTGCAGCGCGAGGAGGCCGGGGATGGGCGTGCCCGGCGCGGCGGGGCGGAAGGGCGCGAACGCGGCGAGGGGGTATGGGGCGGCGGGGCTGCCTGCGCCCGGGGCGGTGCTGATGCGCGAGAGGAGCGGGGCGAGCGCGGGCGGGAGCGGGAGCGGGCGCGCGTCCGGGGAGAGGAGCGCGAAGTTGCGCGAGAGGGCGCGCGTGATGAGTGCGGACCAGGCGAATTCTGTGAGGGTCGGGGAGGTGCCGTACGAGGGCCAGAGGGAGAGGACCTTGTCTGTGTTTATGAATCTGTGGGCATCCCTCGCTTGAGTACTCCAAGATGTGGAACTGGACAAGGAACCCACGCAAAGTCAAACGGCGTCCCGCCCAGGACCGAAACGCACTCGTCCGGCATCTGACGCAGCTTCTCCGCCCAGCGCAGCAGGCGCTCCTCCCCCGTCGTCGCGTCGGTGATGTTCAGCTCCCGCATCGTGTCCGCCATCTGCACCTCCACCACCTTCTCCTTCGGACACGCGACGTCCCACCACCGCTCGGATATCGGGCTCGGAACCGACGACGCGTCCACGCCTGCGCCCCACGCCCCGCCGCCGGTGGGCCCCGACGTAAACGCGTTCATGGGGATGTGCAGGAAGTGCCGCGTGCCGTTGGGCAGTGTGTCCGGGAACGGCGGGTGGTCTCTGGGGATGTAGTCGACGAAGACGTACCCCCGGTTCGCGAGGTAGGCCAGGTGCGTGTTCAGCAGCCTACAAACAATGAATTGTTCCAGAACCGAATGTAAAGCCAGGAAACAACTGCGTACTGTTCTTGAAAGACGTTATTCCAGCTGGGAACGAGAATAAAGATTAGGGTGTGAAATGCGAAAACGACGGAGACGTGCTTACCCTGTGCCCCACGCTTCCCATGGAAAAAAGAGGTACCTACGTAGCTAGCGATCAAGCCCAGATGATCGGCCCACAGCCAAGAAAAACATACCTTTTCGTGGGGAGGCGGTGCTGGGGAAGCCACCGTTCATATTCGCGGATGTCTTGAAAGGTGGGATGGCCTAGCGTCAAGGTATTTGAGGATGGCGTGTAGACGACAAGTTGCGGAGGGGTTTCCGCGCTCAGGATGCGGTAGCCCACTCCAGAGAAGATTACAGCGAGGACTATGAGCGCGAGAAGCTTGTACAGAGGACCGGCATGGGGCATAAAATTGGGCATGTCGCCGGGAAAGGGAAAGCGGTGTCCTAATGGTGAAATGGAGAAAGTGAAATTGGCTTGTTCCGACGACGCTTGGTGACAAGCTGCTTGAAGGATTCAAGGATATTGAGGCCAATGTTCCAGCGGAGGCGATTGGAAATAAAAACGCGAGCCAAGGGGCTGCAGCCATTGGTTTGCGCGGTTGGGTGATTCGCACACAATCAAATGCGAAAGCGAAAGCGCACTTGCTCACTGAATCTCCCTGCGTCACACCGCGCGCATAAAATTCCGCGTTGTCCTAATGCCGTTTCGGCCCATTCCGACGACGTTTGTCTACAAGGAAGAAGATACTAAAGATCGTCACCAACTTTCTTTCTTTCTTTCTTCCTCTTCCTTCTCTTCCATTGATTTTCATTCGCATTGCGTTGACATATGGTGTCAGATGTCAGATATCTGACTGACCTGACGTTAGTCAGGCCCTGACAATTAATTATTTTCGAGAGGTCAAAAAGCGGCTCTGACAATCCGACTTGACAATTCACCAGACCCTCTGAAAGCTCTAAGATTCCAGTACTTTTGGTTCCATGAGAGCCTGATTCCTTCGACCTTAGACATCTATAGAGGAATTAATTTATTAAGTCAATATTCGAAGGCAATATATATGTTTTGATGCCATCAATTGTTCGGAACACCATCACCCTCTGGCTTCCCACTGCTCGTAGAGCGGATGGCCTACTGCAGAAGGTCTCAAAGTCATCGCTTGAGGTTACTTACTATTTTCCAGTTGAAAACAAAGTTGTTTGAAGTCTTTTGAAGTATGTTTTAGGCTGTTTTCCAAATCCGGTAATTGTCAGACCGTCAGTTGTCATCCTGACAGTCATTCTGACAATCTGACCTTTAATTTTTTTTTTTTTTTTGCAGAGCGTTTGTGTAGTAGGGTTAAAAAACATTGTAATGTTCCCTGCTGTCTACCGCTCTCGCGTTTCCATACACTTCCAGGCCAACATAGTCGGTTGCCCTACCTGCTATATTTTGAGGCCAAGGACTTAAAACCCAGCCAGAGGAAATTTAAACAGTCGCCTGAGGTAATGCGCTAATGCACTTATGCTCGACTATGTCGCTGCACATGTGTGGGGCTTCACGCAACCAGCTCAAGAGGATATGATAGCAGAAGCTATCTCCCCCATCATTGCCAATCACCTGATACCCACTAAAACCCCGGTCTCCCTTGTCCAGTCTTTGGGGAGTAATTCCTCATTTTTGAGCACTCCGCTCCACGTCTTTAGCACCAGCTTCTTTTTAACAGCTCTCTTACCATACTTGATCTTGTTTGTTGTGGCGCAGTCCACTTTGAGCCTATTATTTATTGCATGTCTCCAACGGTTTTGTGCTTCGGGTAAGGAGGCTCCGGGCTTCCCTTGAATTACTCTCTCATTCCTAATTTTCCAGATTAGGTGAGCAGATTCCGACACTAGAATTCTGACACCGGGGGCAAGCGACAACGCGCTTGGAAGTCGAGTGCATTACACGCACTCAGCCTGTAGTGCATCAGCCAATGCAACAAAGGTTTGAAAGACCTTTGTCACATCTTTGTTTTTTCTTTTGGGGGTGAGTCAAAGAAAAAACAAAGATGTGACAAAGGTCTTTCAAACCTTTGTTGCATTGGCTGATGCACTACAGGCTGAGTGCGTGTAATGCACTCGGCTTCCAAGTACGTCGTCACTTGTGAACAGGCGTGTAGTGCCGGCATCCCCGCACGTGATCGCGGCACAGCCCATGATTTGTCCTTTAATTATTTTCCTCAGAGTGCAATTGTCAGTGGACCCTAAAATTTCACAGGAGTGAACCAAAGATCTGAGAGGATAGAATTCTATGGAAAACACCGTGGTGCCGCCGGGCATCCAGCTCGCTGATCTCCCGAGCGATGTTATCTTCTCCATCTTTGCAAACTGCGATATTTCCAGCGTCGTCTCAACCGCGCAGGTGTGTTTATCATGATTCTACTCCCCTATGCTCATCGCGACATATCAGACCTGCAAATATCTACATGCCCTGGGATTCGACAAGAGCGTGTGGCTCGCCCTTGTGTCCGACCTCAAGCGACGGTCGTTCCTCGATGAAGGATCTACTCCCGAGCTCTCTGAACTGTCTACAGAGGAATTGATTCGGCTCGTGAAGCGTATATTGACTGGCCCGGAGTCCTGGTCCCCATCCCCTTCGGATGGCTCCTTTAACCCCCGACTCGCAAAAGAAATTGTGCTTCATCCAAAGGGCGAGGAGAAATACGTCATGGTTCATGACATGTACACGCTCATTCGCGGAGGGCGTCTTCTTCTTTTCAGTCATGCCAACGTACTCGAATGCTGGGTGCTCGCAGATCAAAGTAATACTCTCCTTTGGACGTACAAATCCGATGACTACGCCGCAATTCTCGCATTCACGGCAGAAGTGAGTGACGTGGACGACTCGGCCGTTATTTTGATTTGCCTCGAAAGCCCGTAAGTGCATTTACAGTCACATATAGCCGAATTAACTCTCAATCCAGCTTCATGGAGCTCATCCGTTTGGACCTCAGGACAGGTGTGGCGCAGACTCTGCTCGGGCGACTCCCGACCCCAGAACCAGATTTTTCCAGTCCTGTGATTTGTGGCGATCTATTTTTCGTCACCAACTCGCAGCAAGAATCACAATATCTCATTGTTGATTGGGGATTACAATCGTCGCTTCTTTTGTGCTACGAGGTGAGTCATGGCCTGCCTCCAGAGTCCACGGTCGTGACCGCGACGCAATATCGATGCAATTCGCAGGGCCACCTACTTCTTGCGCATCTCCCAGGCTACACCATTCTCACAATAACCGGCGGCACAACCAGCGAAATCCGCATCATCGCCAACGATGCGCTCCGAGCCTGCATGGCCCCAATCGACTCCACAGATCCCCATCCCCCGTCCGTCTCCGCCACCGACATCCCCCCTCTGTTCTCGCACCCAATCACCTGGAAAACCCGGCGCACATCCGAGTCTCTCTCGTACCGGATGACGGTGCACGAGAGCCCCGTCCGCGCAGGCACGTACCGAATTTGGCTGGCACAATTCCGGCGTGACTACTCGAAGTTCACCGCTCAGAAGAACCTGCGTTGCTTCACATTCTCTCCCCACGCCGCCGCCGCCGACTGTCGGTGGCGCGAACGGAGCGCCGCCGTACTGCAATCAATGGATTCGCTGAGCTACATTGGCGGAACAGTGTATTCGGGACACAACTTTATTTTCACAGGACCCAGATTTGAAATTAAAATTGTGCCTCCAGGGTCCACACAGGAGTCCAGTGCAATATATAAGCCAGTGGCTTATATGCGCGACGACATTGAAGTGACGCCATATTCCGGGGCGTTGGCGTATTCTACCACTAACTCAATTGTCATCCGATACTTCCAGTAGTTAGTTACCCACAAACCAGCTTCTGTTTCCTCCCTTCGATTCAAGAGGCATTTCAGAAGGTGCGCGCGAGGAGGTTCCAATTGTAGGTGGCAGGCGGACCACTCAATCTATTCGAACTGAGTATTCCGGCAGACACAATAACTTAATGAGCGGAAAATCAAGAACGCACCACAACAGAACATCACCTGCTCGAGGAACTGCGGAGGTAGTATCTCGATCCATGGAAGTACGACCGAAAATTCTTCACTATTTTTGCCCACGAGGTGTATCTATTCGTACACAAAATAAAAAAGCGAGAGCAATCGAAAGAGCACGCACGCACATGCATACATAGATCACATCGACCTCACTCGCATATGATCTACAGGCTCACTGAATTATCCCCATTTAAATTCTACACCGCACTCGCTCACGTCCCCACCCCCCACCCTGCAGCCTCGCCCACTCAAGCAGCACCAAAAACCAATAACAGTCATTCTGCCCATCCGTAAGCACGCGCTCCGCAAACTCCCGCCCCGCCCGCTGGATGCTCTGCGCCTCCGCATCGTGCGCGCGCGCCCACTCGATGCGCTCGACGAGGTCCGCGAGGTCCGGCCGCACGGGGATGTAGTGCTCGAACGGCCGCAGCCAGTCGTCAAAGTACTCTGCGAAGATCGCCGACTGTGCTCGTTCGGTGTCGTTAGCCTCAATTGGCCAGCTTTTCTGTACAGTTTCCGGTCAATGAGACAAACGGCTCCCAATGACATTAGGTGAAGCCATAAGCCTTCAATATTTGACACAAAGATTCCTCTCACATCTATTCATGTCATATTAGCAGCTTGAGTCAATTGAATAGCATTTGCGTCCTCCAGAAATTCACCTTTAACCGACAAGCCAAAACACCAATTTTGAAATGATCACAATGCTCTTAATTGTGCTACAAAAATTTTGGTTTCTTTCGGGAACACTTTAATACCATACAAGGTCCTCGTATTACACCAAGATATGTCGGAAACACGACCGCGCCCGTTCACAATTGAAAAATAGGCTTTTGGTGTCGAAATTGATGGCATTCTGCGACCATGCCAAAAAAGGAAATTTCAAATAAAACTGGCGTCTCGCCTCTCCCGTCTCCTATTCATCTATGGCACGCGCCAAATCAAAGACATAGCGTGCCCAGACACCACAAATAATGACTGACTCCGAGAATCGCTTGCTCACGCCCTCGATTTTTGTTTCTTTTAATCTCTATCTCCCGAGGGAGCTGCAGCGCAAGTCGAAGGCAGCTATTTCTTTCCGTTTGGACCATTAGATTACGCACGACCAACGTTGTTGCTTTCGTGATCATGATATTGTACAGCTAATTGTCTGCGCGACGAACTGCGAGCAATCCCTTGACCAAAAGGAATGTGAAATTTAAAGTGAGGTCCTCGACTAGACTTCAGCGCCTAAGACGATGGGCAGATGATGTTACTGATCACTGCGCCAAGACATTGTTAGCTGTTGAGCATGAATAATTGAAAAGCGCACGTAGGGATGCTCGCGGCATGGGACTCGTCGCCAAAGGAAAACCTATGGATGGATGGAAATGCTTCCCGGTAGGAAGCCTTGGATACCACTAGTCCTTCAATTCTGCTCCTGACGCAGACTTGCTGCAATTTGCAGCTGGATTTGGATATGAAGGAAGCTAGTTCATCAATCGGTGCGGGCTCAAGGAATGATTCATCGATTCGAAGACTCCGGAGAGCAGGTACGAGGAAATCCCCAAGAAACCCCGCTCTATCTGGAGGTTCCTCATTCAGCCAAGCCAATGACTCCAAACGCGGAAGCTCGATGGCATGCTCGGGGGTAGATCGCCAGTACCGCGCCAGTCGTACACGATACTTAATTCGCAATGAACTAGGTTGCTTGTCTGTTGCAAAATCGCCGCATATTCGGATCGGTATACCAGGTGCAACGTCAGCGAGGTGATTTGCTGCAGCGGGAAGGCGATTTTCGAGGGCGGTGTAGCGCGGAGTGTGATTGAGCGCAACGAAGGCGCCTCCCGAAATGAAATGGTGCCATCGTCAAGCGTCAAATCTAGGCAGCAGAGCAGAGGCATCGGCCCCTGGATGATGGCAATGTGGGAGGGAGAAAGGTCAAGATCCAGGTATTCCCAGCGTGTGCGGTGTGGGACGACTGCAGCCAAGATTTCGCTTGCGTGCAGCTCATCATCGATGTCGTCTTTGCTGAAATGAATGGAGAGCGGGCAGCATCGAGACCTGCTTAGCCACGTGTCAAGCAGGTGCTTTTCGTTCGAATTGGATACTAGGATCGGATAGGGACATCGCCCGCCAAAGGGTTGGGGTCTCCAGAGCGATTTCTCGCCACTGGCGGCAAACTTGGGCCAAAAGGGTGGGCGAATCGTGGCCCGTAAACAGTGAATAGTCGGGGTAGGGTGGCAGGAAGTGAATGAAAATCTCGACGGTGAGCTCGTTTGGTAGCGTCAATACTGGGTATTTGTAGGAATTGAGTCGCTCCTGAACCAGCTGTTTCTCGGTTCGCAACGCGAAAATAGATCGTTCTAGATCCAAGATCTTGGCGTCGATATCTGTGACGAGAGCACGATCTGCTGCAAGGTGGGCGAGCATCCTTGGAGTTTGGATTCAGTATTAGATGGGGCTTCTTCAAGATGGCCAGGTGCACCGCGGTTCGAGTTGTTGGTCCGCGTGGCGAAGCTTCAAGCACAAGAAAGCCGTCAGCACCGCCACTGATCGGTTTCTTGTCTCTTACCACCACAAGCACGGCGACTTGAATCCTCTGATCCTCTCGTCCTCTTTACATATTGTCTCATGCTCTCGCGATTCCCATAATCAAAGTCCAGCCACAAACGGAAGCCTTTTTTTTCCATGAAAAAAATTGAATCTTTATCGCATCACCGTCCGACAAAATCCTTCCACGCATCGGATTCCATTCATAAGAGCTGGCCGAACCTGGAATCGCTTCGTGGAGATCCAATAGGCCCGAGGTTCATATCTCAAACTGATCATCAACCGCTGTGTTCTGCACTAAACGGTCTGCGGGCTTGCAAACTCCATAGCTGAATTCTCGCCTCCTTCGACAATTGGGCTGGATCCCTCTACGTAAATCATATTCAAGGTAGTTCACACGCATTCTGAATTGTCTACTGACAAAGGTCATGATCATGAGACAGACGATGGCTCAGACCTGAATTATTCAGGCTCAATGGTATGTTGGATGTCGCAAACTTCAAAACTTCTACATCGTTTGTTTGCTAATTGAAGGTCTGCCGGATGCAGGATTACTGGGATAAATGTACTTCAGGTTTACAGACGTGTTGTGTCCCACACTCGGAACTGGTAAGCGAACTAAAAACTACGCTCACGAGCTTCAAGTTGTATCTTTGATCCCATTCGCCTTTTGTAGCCTCGTAACCAAAATCTCCTTCTCGTTCTCAAGGGAGGAAATTTGGATGACTTCCACGAGTCTGACCGAGCCTCGCGTATTGACCGACCGTGGTTCGACCGCGAAATTTGGCGACCAAATTCCAGACACATCTACATCCTAAAACCCGCCCTCTTTCGCTCGCTACTCTTGTTTTCTCCGGTTATTATGCACCGGTGTTTTGGAATTTTTGAGCGTGTTTTGACGTTTTTATTAGGGCTGCCGCCGGTTGCCTCTGATTCATAAACTCATGGTACAGCAGCAGCTGGAATGCCGTATTGTTCTTCTCGGACTTGAAGGCTTCAGTCGTGACATAGAATCCAGATCGACGCTCGCGTCTGGCTAGATACGTCCGTCATCTCCGCTGTCCTCCCTCTCCTTCTGCTACCAACAACGGCAGGTATATAGCTGGCCCAGCCGTTGACAAATGAGGGGCTATGGTATTAACAAGGGAAATTCGAGCAAAATCGGTCACTGGAGCACAACCAATTGAAATTGTGCATGGTAAGAAGAACGGGATTGAGTAGAGAGTTACAGTAGAATGGAAGTCCATATTGACATGCCTCACTCGACCTTTTGAGCTAACACCCAAAAGAAATTCTCTGGACCACGTATCTCCGCAGTCTCAATCCTGAATCCGGCTTCCTCGACCAAGCGGGTGGATTCCGCCGGACTCCAGGAGCTCCAATACATCGCATGTTGAGATTCCTTTCCATCCTCCAACCATCCCACTTCAACCGTGCCTTCGCTCTCCTCGCCCGAAAAACTGACCAAGAGCCACCCGCCACCCTCACCCATTTACCCAGCCTCCGCACCAACTCCACCTGCTCTTCCCGTGGGAGGTGAAAAGCAACATAGAGTGGCCAGCGAAGAGAAAGCGGTGGTCCTTCTATCATCACGAGCAGGAGAAAGAGCTTCATGCTGGAGAAAAACGGATGAGCCTTCGCGCCGTGTTCAAAAAATTTGAGGAGGCTTACAAGGACACTGGCAAGTCAATTACTCTTAACCACAGCACCCTGCTTCGACTTCGCGAAGGACGTAGCGAACCGCGGTTTCCCCCTTAATCATAAACAATAAAGGAGGCCGTTGACGAGATCTGCCGAGCCCGCCTCGGCAACAAATTTCCCCCTTGCGACGTCGGGAAGAACTGCACTGGCCGCTTTGTTGGAAAGCATCATGACGAGCTCTGGATGTACTGGTCACACTCCCTTGACAACAAGCGCGTCCGCGCTGTCAATCCAGCCACAAACAAGGCTTGGTATGACCTACTCGAAGACGTCCTTGCCGGTCGGCGGGATGACGAGTTCGATGTACATAACTGGTCAGGAAAAACGGCGGAGGGTGCGTCTACCACCAACGCCGCGAGCGATGAATGAGAAATTCCCGCCATGGGCTAAGAGCTCAATCTATGTCTTCATGCGTAGTGCCCACGGCCAAGAGACTTGAATCGCGGATTTTTTTCAAGCAGAGATGGACGGGTCCGCGGTGGTGTGCAGAGAGCGCGTTCTAGGGTATCTACTCAATCATCACATCGACCTCATTCCTATCTACAACCTCGCTAAATCTCCCCGCGTCACACCGCGGGCATAAAATTCCGCATTTCGCGCGTTGTCCTAATGACATTGCGGCTCATTCCGACGACGGTTGTCTCCAAGGAAGAGGACACTCAAGATCGTCACCAACTTTCTTCCTTTCTTCCTCTTCCTTCCCTTCCATTGATTTTCAGCAAGATCGAACCAAAGATCTCGGAAGATAGAATTCTATGGAGAATACCTTGGTGCAGCCGCGGCAGGGCATCCAGCTCACTGATCTCCCGACCGATATAATCTTCTCCATCTTTGCAAACTGCGATATTTCCAGCGTCGTCTCAACCGCGCAGGTGCGTTCAAGTTTATCACGATTCTACTCTCCTATGTTCATCGCGACATACATATCAGACCTGCAAATATCTACGTGCCCTGGGCTTCGACAAGACCGTGTGGCTCGCCCTTCTCTCCGACCTCAAGCGAGGGTCGTTCCTCGACGAAGGATCTACTCCCGCGCTCTCTGGACTGTCTACGGAGGAACTGATTCTGCTCGTAAAGCGTATATTGACTGGCCCGGAGTCCTGGTCCCCATCCCCTTCGGATGGCTCCTTTGACCCCCGACTCGCGAAAGAAATCGTGCTTCATCCGCTGGGCGAGGAGCGAAACCTCGGGGCTAATGACACGTACACACTCATCCGCGGAGGGCGTCTTCTTCTTTTCCGTCACGCCAACGTCCTTGAATGCTGGGTACTCGCAGATCATAGTACTCTCCTTTGGACGTACGAATCCGCCCCCGACGACCAAACCATCCTCGCATTCGCGGCAGAAGTGAGTGACGTGGACGACTCGGCCGTCATTTTGATTTGCCTCGAAAGCCTGCAAGTGCATTTACCGTCGTATATAGCCGAATTACTGACCTCTCGATCCAGCTTCATGGAGCTCATCCGTTTAGATCTCCGGACAGGTGCACAGACTCTGCTCGGGCGACTCCCGACCCCAGAACCAGGTTTTTCCAGTCCTGCGATTTGTGGTGATCTATGTTCCGTCACCAACTCCCAACAAGAATCACAATATCTCATCTTCGACTGGGGATTACAAGCGTCACTTCTTTTGTGCTACGAGGTGAGTCATGGCCTGCCTCCACGGTCGTCACCGAGACGCAATAATATAATATTGATGCAATTTGCAGGGCCACCTACTTCTCGCGCATCTCCCAGGCTACACCATTCTCACAATAAGTGATGGCACAACCAGCGAAATCCGCATCATCGCCAACGACGCGCTCCGAGCCTGCATGGCCCCAATCGACTTCACGGATTCCCATCCCCCGTCCGTCTCCGCCACCGACATCCCCCCTCTGTTCTCGCACCCAATCACCTGGGAATTGCCCCCATTCTGGAGAACCCGGCGGACATCTTTCTTGTACCGCATGACGGTGCACGAGAGCCCCGTCGGGGCAGGCACGTACCGAATCTGGCTGGTCCAATTCCGGCACGACAAGTTCACCGCGCAGAAGAACATGCGTTGCTTCACGTTCTCTCCCCAAGCCCACGCCGCCGCCGCCGACTCTCGGTGGCGCGAACGGAGCGCCGTCGTACTGCGATCAATGGATTCCATGAGCTACGTTCGCGGAATGGTGTATTCGGGACACAACTTTATTTATACATCCAGAGCAGTTAAGATTGTGCCTCCAGGGTTCACGCAGCAGTCCAGTGTAATATCTATGGCTGATATGTGTGGCGACATTGAAGTGACACCGTATTCCCGGGCGTTGGCTTATTCTACCAGGAACTCGATTGTCATCCAATACTTCCAGTAGTTAGTTACTCACAAACCAGCTCTGTTGCAGAGCACCTCATGCACATTCCATGTATTTCTCGCCGATATCCTCTTGATAGATGCGTTATACCACTATTTGTTACCTTTTGATTATCTTTATTCCCCCTATCTGTTCAAACGATAATATTTCTTCCTGGCTGGTCGCGCATAAAGCGGGCACCCACGAGTAAAAATATCTACGTGTCTACCTATCTAGGTATATACATATGCTAAGAACCTCCGAAGAGGGGTGGGGGCTACGTGTGACTGGGGAACTCAGTCGTATTCACCCTCCGCGCACCGAAGTGGGAACCCACGATTATAGGGGAAAATTTCCAGACCCGATCACTTGAGTCTTGTACTGTGTCCCGCAGGCCGGGTGTCGCATCTCACCACCCGCGCTGGCTTCGCTCTGCTCCGGGGTTTGCGCTGGTCAAAGCGCTATATTTCTTGCCAAATATGGACCATGTTACAGTTAGCTCCGCAGGCTCACTGAATCTCCCTCCCCGCGTCACACCGCCCCATTCTACATACACCTCACTCAATCAACCCCCCTCGCTCACGTCCTCCCACCCTGCAGCCTCGCCCACTCAAGCAGCACCAAAAACCAATAACAGTCATTCTGCCCATCCGTAAGCACGCGCTCCGCAAACTCCCGCCCCGCCCGCTGGATGCGCTGCGCCTCCGCATCGTGCGCGCGCGCCCACTCGATGCGCTCGACGAGATCCGCGAGATCGGCCCGCACGGGGATGTAGTGCTCGAACGGCCGCAGCCAGTCGTCAAAGTACTCTGCGAAGATCGTCGACTGTGCTCGTTCGGTGTCGTTAGCCTCTTTCTTCTCTCCCCGCAGTGCAGTGTAGAAGGCAGGAAATTTAAATAACGCGCACCTTAAACACCAACGACCCGCTCCTCAGCAGGCCTATATACCGCCCCGAGAACGAGTTCCCGTCCACGTCGAGGGCGTACTTGTACCGATACACGTCCTCCCTCGGCGCGCCCTCGCCGGTGATATTATACTCCGCCTTGATGCGCGCGGCGTCGCACCCGTCGAGCTGGCAGAACCACTCGTACAGCGCCGAGATGGCGACGTCGAAGAGGCCGAGCGACGCGTGCGCGCGCGCGATGTCAATCAACTTGAAGCGCGGGAAGGAGTGGTAGTTGGAGCCGCTGATCCACCCGCCTGTGGATTGGCCGCGCCAGTCTGTGGGTGGCGTTAGGATGCGATAACAAGAAAGTAGTAGAAGAAGGGGAGGGGAAACGCACGCACATAGGACGGGCTTTTTGTCGTCCCAGGGGACGCTGTTCGGGTACGCGTACTTTGGGGAATTGGACGCGCGGGGGTAGTGGAACTGCGGGGCATCACTCTCCGTGCGTGGTGGTGCATACGATTATTGCGACGCACCTCGCTGGGGAAGAGGATATCCGCAAAGCAGGGGTCGATCTTCGTCTGGCCCAGGACAGGGTATAGGTCTGTGGTAAAGTCCGCGCTGGCGCTGTACATTAGGACTGCGGCCCGCCATGTCAGCGGGGTGCACAGTACTGAGCATACACACTGACATGAATTATCGTTATTAGCGTACTCCATGAACCCCTTCTCCGCGTTCGGAACGAGACAGTGCTTCTGGTCCGTGTAGAACTTGGACGTCGGCCGGGGCTGATTGCGGAAGGGCGCGGGGTCGTCGACGACGGTTGCTACATCCTCCGTGTTCGGGACGCGCGCGTCAAACGCGACGCGCGGCTCGTCTCTGTGATTCAAGACGAGATTCAAGTCAGGGAGGAACGCGGCGATCTATTTATTCCTCTCCTGATTGGCATTTCAAGAATAGACAATTGGTGACCCACGTTCTGCAGCATTATCATCCAGCCCCCGTCATAGTTGCTGGAATGGCTGTCGGTAGTCTCCGCCACCCCACCCTTCACCTGGATCGTCTTCAATCCCATGTCTTCATTGATAGCCTAATTTCGTCTCAATAAATGTCCTCTCCTGCGAATCGCGCTCGTACGCACGAGCTCCGTCCCGCGGTCCACCATCTTCTTAAAGAACTCGGGATCCTTCCGCGCGACCTGATAGAACGGCTCGAAATCCCGGTGGATCTGGTCATACTCGTCGATGAGGCACTCTTTGCTCTTCGCGAACGTGTACCACTCGTCGTAGTTTCTCGGCGGCTGTCTCCCGTTCCGAAGGACATAGCGCGCAACAGCCTGTTCGAGGCTACGGGACTGGCGCTCAAACAGCTCCTCCAGAGGCGTTTTTCGAACGGTTGGGACTGGGACCGGGACGACTGGACTTGGTGCTGGTACCTCTGCATCCCGCGTTTATTAAAAACGCCCATCTCGAGAATATGATATGCAAAGGACGAACCGCGCCCGCGGTGATATGCAATGTAGAGGATGAGACTGAATAGTGCGCCAAGGACGATCGCCACTGTCAACGGCGAGATCATACATCGGCGTGCAGATTTTCTTTGTCGAAAGCGCGCATTTGGTTGCGAAGGGACCCGCGAGTAGGTGGAACGAGAAACGAGAGAATTCAGCACGTTCATGGTGGCGTTGTGGGGCTCAAGCTGCGGTAGAGTCCATAAGAAATAAATCCCCCCCGGTTGAGGGAAAGATGTGACCGTTTGTGACGCCGGGATGGCCCCTATTTCATTGTTTTAGTTTTTGGAGTGTTTGGGATGAGGAGACTCAGTCTGCAGAAGCATTCCAAGGTTATCCACTTGGGTTACTGGATTTGAGGCCAGTTGTTGTTAAAGTGACAGTTGTTGGAATTCCGAGGCCGCCACTTGCTGTCACCTGTCGCCGTTGACTTTGTACATTGCGCAACAGTATGCTATCTCCTATCTTTGCTTACTTATACTCTCTTCGGATTAATTCACTCCAGTTGCTCTCTAGTTAGTTATATTTGTTCCTACCAGATGTTGTATAAGTACATAGTAATTCTGAATGAATCCCCACACATTTGCGAGGGTCTTCTGTTAATCTCCCCAGTGACGACCGTGGACACCGTTACTTCAACACAAACGCGTAGCATACCCTCTCGCTTCGTTGTCATTCTCTGGATCCTTGTCGACAATCATCGCAGGTTCTTGATGGCGAAAAGGTTGGACGGAGAGACGATGGAGGTGTGGATCAGGTGTCAGACACTGGTGTTGCAGATGGAGCATGCAGGGATAGAGGTGACAGAACAGGACCAAGTCTTGGCACTCACAATGGATCTTCCTCCTTCCTACGATGTGGTCATTATTAATTTTGATGCAACTTCACCCAAGCAGCTCACTGTCAACTACATTATCACTCACCTGCTCAACAAGGAGACCCGACAAACCTCTTCCCTATAGAATTCAAATTCAAAGAAGAATCAGGGGAAGAGGTTTGTCAGGTCTCCTCGTTGAGCAGACAGGTGATAACATGGTTGACAGTGAGCTGCTCGGGTGGGGTTGCATCAAAATTAATAATGACTGCATTGTAAAAAGGAGGAAGACCCATCATGAGTGCCAAGATTTGGTCCTGTTCTGTTGCCTCTATTCCTGCATGCTCCATCTGCAACACCAGTGTCTGAATACACCCGATCCACACCTCCATCGTCTCTCTGTCCAACTTTTTCGCCATTAAGAACCTGCGACGATTGTCAACAAGGATCCAGTGAATGACAACGAAGCGAGAGGGTATGCTACGTGTTTGTGTTGAAGTGACAGTGTCCATGGTCATCACTCGGGAGATTAGCAGAAGACCCTTGCAAACACGCGGGGATCCATTCAGAATTACTACGTACCTATACAACATCTGGCAGGAACAAATATAACTAACTAGGGAGCAACTGGAGTGAATTAATCCAAAGAGAGTATAAGTAGGCAAGATAAGAGATAGCATACTGTTGCACAATACCAACAAGTGGTGGTCTCGGAATTCCAACAGTTGTTACCAGGGTAATTCAGCTTGGGAGGAAATGCTGTTGCACACATTTTTTTACAAAACTTATCAATGATTGGCCGCATACCCACTAAAACCCCCTCATGTGTCCAGTAATCTGGCAGTGAGTCCTCATCCATAAGTAGTCCACTCCACATATATAATACCAGCTTCAGTTGCACAGTGGTACCTTATATGGAACCTGTGTGTAAACCAAGTAATTACAAGACAAGGTTACGACCTCGTCAGAAATCCATAACCAATGGCTAAAATCTATCAATGGTGCTTTAAAAGGAGACGGTGTTTTAACTGATAAACTGAGATTCGGACAACTAGCACATTTTTGGGATGGCCCATCCCGATCATTTCTTTCAACTTTGATCTTCCAAGGCCATGGCACATTCGTTGTTGAACCTATTTCTAGACTGCAAGTAACCAATGACGATCCGCTGCGACTGTGGTACATTTGTCGACTTTGAGGCAGCAGTGATTTTGGACTCGGAGGATTGAACAATTTGGATGGAGTCTTAAGCAGAACTTGCTAGCAAGCGCGGCTGCTCTCCAGATGCCTCAAGTGGAGAGTATATGGTTCGGTTTCTGCCCCAAAATGGCATCTAAGGATGAAATGAATCCGTGATGGTTTCTTCCTGAGTTCGCGATCGCTTGCCGCTGGCAGACACCCGATCCTCTTTTTCTTTTTTTGAGTTCATCAGAGTGCATTGAATCGAGTCAGAGTCTGTTTTCACAGTGGCCGAGGGTTCAGTTGGGGGGAAAGGAATCAACACGTGAGTTCTATGAAGCTGGAGAAGGAAAATCAGCTTCAAGTTGGGACGACCCAAGGAATGTCAATGAAGTCAATTTTCTGTTTCATCATGCCCGCGCGCGCAGAATTTTTGCACTACTTGAGGAGGGATAGTTTGATTCAGGTGAAGTGGTGTATCCCTCCGTGGAAAAATATTGAGCATGGCTATTAGTTTGAAAGGGGAGGGGAAGCAGTCGAAATATCTCATTTCATGATTGGGTCTATCGGTGATAAACCTACATACCCAAATATTACTGCAACAGAGCGCCGGGGAAAACAGAAGCAAGAGTTTGCAAGTGGAAAGTTGAAGAGCCCAGGAAATGGCTTGGAGTTGAGGTTCTGGCTTGAAGAAAAGATTTATGATTTGGTGATCGGCTCCGGAAGCCGATCGAAGGTCAAAGCGATTGATCTCGATCCGCAGCATCAAAGAAAACTTGCACAGATCTAGACGTTCATAGGTGATGCTGCTTTTTTTTTTCCAAGATGGAGACTTTCTTTATGCACGAAAATCCCCAGCAGATCCCACACACAAAGGACCCGGACGTGACGCAAGCGTGACGGTGTCACATTATTGCTTTGCTTACAACCACGCTCTCAACCGCAGCTCAACGCGTTTTCTTTGCTTGTTTTTCTTCACCCCGTCTTGCGTTCATGGAATTTTGCCATGTGCCTCGAATCTACCGTACCAGAGCGGTCACCTTTTCTTCCGAGTCAAAAGTTCGGAATTATGGCTCGGGCCTGCCACTGGGCATTTTCCAGGTATACTTTGAGAGAAACTCAACTGGAACAGGATGGATATATACGGCAAGCAGAGATACAGAAACTACGAGGATACCTCCTACTCGTCCGATTTTCCCGATCCCACCCGTCCAGGCTGATGGACTGTCTTGGGACCGTCAAACACCTTGTCGGACATCGGTGTTGGCTCAGCGGTTATACAACCTCTTGGACCCTCATCGCAACCCAGTGACCTCCTACGCACCATTCCCGTCGCTCATCGACACCGTAGGAGTAGGAGAGATGGCACCTGCGGCAAGAACGTTCAGAGAAATCTTCGCTCATCTGGTATCCCCTTGGCGAGAGAAATGAATCCCCATCGGTCGTCTGCAGCTGCCGGTACATGGAAAATGACGCACAACTTCATGCATGTTGCGGCTTGCCACATGCAGAAAACGACTTTGATCAATGCCTTTCACCGTTTCACGCTGCCTTTTCTGCAGTCGCTGAAACCCTCAGCAAAATACTCTATATGGTTTCATGGGCTGGTCAATTCAACATGCCGTACACGCAGCTCCAAGGCATTGGCAGGCATCACTCATGTGATGAAGTTCCACACGATCCTTATTCGGTGCCGCACCCTCCGTGGTACCAATGCTCTGCGCTCACGGCTCAATATCTGACTCCCGGAGGGATAAGTATGCGCCAAGTTTCGAATCCTCCGGTCTCAATTCTGCCAACAATCTCCCCGATATATACGGACCGAACGGACCGCAATCTCTGGATTCGTTATCAGCGGACCGGCACCCGGGGGATTGCCGCGGCAGCGTCTTCGAATTCTATAAGAACCGCCCGCCATGGAAGCTCTAAGTTTACGCTTGGCTCTCGCTCCCGACCGTCATGTCTTCTCACTACAACGAGAAGAAGTCCTTTGACGACGATGTCAAGTCTGGGCCCGACGCCGCGGCAGACTCGGAAGCCATTGCTGAGGTGTACAATCCCGCTTTCAAGGCCGCAATAGTCAAGTCGGATTTGAGTGGTTTCAGTCGCCGCAGTTTCATGGTATCTCCAGTTTTCTCTGCGTCTTTCTTGTGTCTGATGAGATTCACAGCTGTATTTCATTGTAATGGTTGGCTTTTTGAACGCGGTCTCTTCAGGCTTCGATGGCAGCTTAATGGGCGGAATCAACGCGATGCCTCAGTATCTCCACTATGTGAGTCAAAAGTCTCGCCCTTTTGCTTTCTGACACTGTGCCATCAAGTTCAACTATCAGTCTAGCGGAAAAGCAACGGTGCGTGTGCTGTTCAATTCATGACATGCATGATACTGATACTTCCGGCAGGGTATCGTGTTCATGATATAGTAAGTGCTTCTCACTGCAATCGCATGGTGTTCTTATTTCCCATCTCAGTGTCACAGGAAACTGTGTTGGTGCTTTATTCGCGGGTCCTGCAACAGAAGTGGTACGTCACTATTTCTGTAAAGCGCGGGGATCTTGGTTGAGAGAATTCCAACAGTATGGCAGACGAGGCGGCATGTTCCTTGTACGTCGATAATTTCCTATCTGTCAGCAGATAATTGAGTGAATTACATACAGGGAGGATTATTCATCCTAGTAGGCTCGGTGGTCAGCGTTACTGCACAATCGCGCGAGGCTTTCATTGGTGGTCGTGTATGTCCTGTGTCCTGCTTTTTTTCGTTCCTTATTGACCGCTACGCAGTTCGTTTTGGGCTTTGGGATCGCAATCTCCACCACTGCGTAAGTATTGTTTGAACACTGGCATGAAATTAATTAATGCATCTCAGAGCCCCGACCTGGGTAACAGAACTGGCCCCGCCCCAATGGCGTGGGCGTCTCGGAGCGATGTACAATTCGTGCGCTTGTCCCACCACAATCCATTTTGTAGTTCTGACATATTGCTTATTGCTAGATGCTTCTTCATTGGGAGCATTCCTGCCACAGGCGCAATGGTCGGCACCCAGATGATGAACTCTACTTGGGCATGGCGGCTTCCCCTCATTCTGCAAGTCGCGCCTCCTGTGCGTTTGTTCATTCTCCCATCCTCTTGAAGGTGGTTTAACTCGCCATGATTAGCTGATCGTCATGTCCGCGGTGTGGTTCCTCCCTGAATCCCCGCGATGGCTCATCTCGCGCGGCCGCACCGACGAGGCCCGCCAGATTCTGATCGACTATCACTCCAACGACGGACAGATGAACGCCGTGATCGAGGTACGTTGACCCCCTCCAATGCCTGAGTAGGTTATTTAATTTTTTATCTGAACCAACCACATACAGCTCGAAATGGCCGAGTTCCAAGAGCAGATTGCCGTCAAGCGCGAAGACGCGGTGAGTGTTTAGTTATGGATACCTTCTAGCTGAAATAATTGTTGCTGATGCTCGGATTAGTTCTGGGACTACCGCGTATTATTCCGCACCCGCAACCACCGTGCGCTTGTACTTTAAAGAATGAGAACTCAGTATTCATGGTATTTATTAGGATGGCGCATGCTTTGTCTCGCGCTCATGGTACGGCTCCACTGCAGTCATAAACATTGATCTTGATCGCCATTTCAGTGTATCAACGGACAACTCGCTGGCAACGGGGTGCGTGTTATTCGCTTGTGGAAACAATGTACTACGGTCTGAATGATCATGCCAACCCCAGTTGATAACCTACTTCCTCCCGGTCGTGTTTGAAAACGCCGGCGTGACTTCCACCCACACACAGCTAGTCTAGTGGGTGTCCTTCCGCCTTCAAGTCTATTTTCCAGTTTTAATGTCAACACAAGCAATTTTGCAAACTCGATCCTCTCCGCTTTTGGCGCGTTCAGTGTACGTTCCGAAACAACTGTAACAATAAATCGACTGACGCATTTCTTCCTTTATTATACAATCCACAGGGCGCAGCACTGACAGACAAAATCGGCCGTCGACGTCGCCTTTTTATCGGCTCGTTCGTTCTCGCGTGCCTGCTCGCCATGGTGGCCGCACTTTCGTCCAAATGTGCGTTTGTTCAACTTCTACTCTTGATTCCACTTGCATTCCTGAAAACATGACTTGTGTAGACGGCAAGACAGGCAACACGAACGTTCAAGGCGCTAACGCCTCTATCGCGTTCATCTTCGTCTTCGGGATTATATACGCTTTCACGTATACGCCTCTTCAGGCGCTATATTGTGCGGAGTGAGTATCATGTTATGTTGTTCCTCCTGACGAAAGCTGACTGGGAGTGATCTGTAACGTAGAGTTATGAGTCAAGAAATGCGTGCGAAGGGAATGGCTGGTGCGTCGACTTGTTCATTCCGTCCTCGCCTTCACAACGACCATTTTTGATTTAATCTCTTAGTCCACATCCTAATTTCCAATATCGCCGGGTACGTTTGCTGACTGTGCTCATCGATTTGGTTTACTGAAAGAGCGGAAAAGATTCATCAACACTTTTGCCAACAGTGTCGGGTTGCAGAAACTCAGCTGGAAGTACTACTTTGTGTAAGTCAAGTTCTCTCTCAACAATGCGTTTTCGTTTGCGGCCGCCAGCTTCTTTCATCTGCTTTTTCTGATTTCCTAATTCCCAGCTTCGTTGCATGGGACGTCATTGCCTCCGTTTTGTGGTACTTCTTTGGCGTCGAGACGGTCAGCAATCTGATTCTTTTTTCTTCACTTGATACCTTAACTAATCAATTTGACCTTCTCAACAGTTCGGCAGAACACTGGAACAGCTCGACACCATCTTCGACGCGCCGTGGCCCGCACGAGCCAGCACGCAAAAGGTCGCGGTGAAGTTGAATCCGAACGGGACTGTTGATGTTCTGGGAAAGGGTGAGGACGAGAAATCCAGGAACTGATCCACACGAAGACCAGCTGGGTTTGAAGTATGTTTGTTTAATTCCGGGCGATGTTGTTATGACATGATGTTTTCTACGACGAAACGACGCAGGCAAGACAGGGATCATCGCTGGTGTGGGTCTATGTCTAGGAACGAGTCGAGTGGACTCTCTGTTAACGCTTGACAGTGTTACCTTGTTGTACATCATATGCTTCTGATGCCGCCATTTGGACCGAGGCCTCGAGTGAGGAGGGCATGAGCATTGAGAAATCTGCTGAAGTTCAGCACACGATCACATGACTTTGAGACTGTTGTAACGCGTGAAGCTTAAGGGAGCGTGGTCTGCATTCGTCCCTACTTCACACAGCTTGCATAAAGCGTCAGGTCGTAATATATCATGTTTTTCTTTTTGAAATCAGAGAATACGGACGGTTATCCTTTGCATAATTCAGACCCCAACGAGTCAACCTGAACACCAAGGTCCATGAAAAGGAAATATTCAAATGCGAACCACCGAGGGTAACCGAACAAGATGTTGACCTAGGCTCATTTAGAGGCAAGATCGGACATGACATAGTAGACACCACACGGGTCTGATTTAAGAGCGGATATTCGACGTCGTTGGTAAGTATGGAGCCCAATCATGTGGATGGCCTGATAACCGTAGAACTTCTAGAAGCATTCTGTGAGGACAAGACGTGGACGGGCATTCACCGTGAGTCGGAGCACAAAGTGGACGTGAAAATGAAAGAGACCGGCCTGCAGCGCACTCAACAGCCCCGTACGTCGTGAATGCGAAGGTACATTTGGATGTAAGTGCACGTAACGGAATCAAAAAGTATCTGGTCCAGTTCTCAGCCCTTGCCTGTAAATGTAGCTTCCACAGAACTCCTTTTGCTCAGAATCTTCCTCCGGATCCAAACCCTCTTTGCCGTGGGCACGGGAACGGGTAATGCGACGCCTACGGTGCGAGTAGTCGGTGGTTTCTGACTTTTGCGACAATTTCGACAAAATACTCTGCACAGATATCTGCACGTCGACAAGGTGGACCAAGTCGCGATGCCCATCCACAACGCCGATCATTGCCCGGAGATTTGCGAGTGCTTTCGGACGATTCGCAGCTTCCTTGATATTTGAATTAGGGGTTGAATCCACGTTGCGCGCCGCCTTTGCAGCGACAAGTTTCCGCTCCATGTGCTCAGCAAAAGCAAACATATCGGTGACCGGCTTCGTTCCGTTCTTCAGGGTCCCACTCGAAACCAGCTCCTCGAGGGTTACGCGGAATTTTGGAAGTTCTATCTCAAGCTTGTCGATGTCGAGCCGCGGAGGCTGATCGTTAACGGTCTCCAACTCGAAATTCGAACTGGATCGGTTATTATTTTGGTATTGAAGCTGCTTGTTCCGCTCAATCAGGTCCTGGAGAATAGCGATTTCCAGAGGGGTTTCGCCGACACCATTCTCCATGTGAAGTCCGGAGGGGGCGGCATCGACGAGGATCTGGATTGTCTCTGGGAAGCCCGAGCGAACCGCACAGTGAAGGGGGATGGATCCCTCGACGTCCCGAACAAGAGCCGAGGTTTTGGAGAATTCGACCACCAACTTCACCGCGGTCTTGAAACCACGTTTAGCGGCGAGATGCAGCGGCTATAAGCTTGGTGAGCAGTTGTTGATGAACTTGAAATTAATGTGACGTACGGTGTTGAGACGGCCTTTCGACTGCTGCGCCAACAAAGCTTCAACAACATCGCAAGGCAGCTTTTTCAAGAGATGCTTGAGCAGCTCGTGGTGGTTCCTGTCGCACATGTAGTGGAAAATATTCCATCTGAAAATAAAGGCTATGTTGCGAACGAGAAATTTAAACCAACATGCACATACCCACGATGTTGGTCGGTCAGGGCAGGCGAAATGGACTTGGCGAGAAGGAAGTCAATGAGGTCAGAGTCGCACCCAAGTTGAACAGCAATCATCAGGGCATTCACGCCAAGGAATTTGATTCTGGGAAAAATGAGCAAGGCAATCGACATGTAGTCAAAAAAAGTACCGCTCATGAAGGGAAGACGCCATTAGACGGGGTGATTTCTCCAAGAGATACTTCGCACTCTTCAACTTCTTGGACACGATAGCAACTGTCAGCGGAGACTCGCCCATCGACGTGATCGACCATCCAAGCCACTCGGGAAGGACCTTCGCCAAATCGGTAGTACGTCTCAAGATCATGGCAATTTCGGTGCTGTTGCTTGCGGCGTAAAATTTGTAGGCGATTAATGGGCGATCGGTTTGGAGGTAATCCAAAATCTTGGTCGCTCCCACGGACACGGCTTGCCAGACGAGCGGCATTTCCACCTTGTCCTCTTTCTGCGCAGCATCGGATCGTTCCGTTTCGCCAGGTCTGCGGAAGGTCAAGGGAGAGTTTGCGACACAAAATTGTTTATTACCTGTTCGTTTCTTGCCGTGAACGTTCAAACCGAGATAGACTTTGTTCTTGTCGTTCACAA
>WIQG01000586.1:0-59709 GCA_014925785.1 Mycena galopus ATCC 62051 | reverse complement strand
GCAGAGGAGATCTTTTTGAAGCCCCTGTGTCATCTTGCCAAGGCTTCCCCTTCAGTCACTCTTGTCATTGTCATTGACGGTGTGGATGAATTCCAGCTAGCATCTGGAATGCCACCATCTTCAATCTACCAGGAGGTGACTGTTGTGCTTGCAAAGGTGGCTGCAGCACTTCCAACGAATGCCAGACTGTTAATCCTATCCCGACCGGAACATAAAATTGTGAAGCACCTTTCTCCCCACACAAGGCAGCATGACCTACCTACAAAGGACTCTTTTGCTGATGTTCAACAATATTTTCAGGCTGAACTCCCAAAGCTTGAGGTAATTGACTTTCCGAGTGCAGCACAGTTGGATATACTCAGCAGTGCTGCTGCTGGTCATCTGGGGTGGGCAACTCAGGCATTCAGGTGGCTATTCACAGAACATCAGTGGTCTTCCAATGACACACTTGATGAGAAGATCAAGGCTATAAGCCAAAATGCAGAAGGCGACCTTGATGAGCTTTACAAGTTCATTCTTTCACGCTCTGTTCCTCCAGAGAGCCATCGACAGCGATCATTTTTCATGCCTCATTTTCAACAGCTCCTTCGATGTCTTGCTGTTTTAAAGGAACCTCAACCCATTCATGTTATTTGTGAACTACTCCAGTCAAATGGAAACTTTGATGTGCTCAAATGCCTGCAGCAGTTGAGCAGTATCTATGCAAAGGGAATTGAGGCTGTCACAGGTGCCACAGTCCCACAGCCACATAAATCATTCTTTGATTTCATCACTGCACGGGCTCTAGGAGAGTTTCACATTGAAGTGGCAACTGCCCATCAAGAGCTTGCCTCCTCCTGCTTTCTCATCATGAAAGAGCGCCTTCACTTCAATATGGGGGGTTTTGTTTCTCCACTCCTAGACAACGACGATGCACCTTTGGAAGTCTCAAAACACATCACCTATGCTTGTTTGTCTTTTGCCCACCATATAAAGAGCAGTGAAACACCATTTGTGGAAGAAATTCATCATTGGGCAAAGGAGCTCTTCTTATTTTGGCTCGAGGTTATAGGTTTATTGCCTGGAGACCAATTGGGCTTTGCCAAAGAAATTCTAGAAACCTTCGAACAGGTAATTTCTACAATTCATAGTCAGAGTTAAGCCTTGACACTCATCTTACAGGGTGGCGAAATTTCAGCCTTTATGGCACATACCAGCATTTATCGTCGGCTCAGGAGTGTCACCACTATCTACACCTCAGCCCTCCCCTTTGCTCAGAGTTCATCACCTATTGCAAATCGCTACCACTCCCAAGCTAACATTCGTTCACAGTGGAGCAAACAGAATCTGTCCAGACCAGACAAGTATGACCATGGCATCTCAACAGATGGCACACTGGTGGCAACCTCAAAAGAAAACCGGTTAACAGTCTTTTCTGTCATTGAAGGTGCTGCAATTTGGTCAAAGCAAACTTTGAGTTGGGTTGGCAGACCTTTCTTCTCTCCTGATGGCCAGATTCTTGCATGCAGCAACAATGGACATATCCAAATCTTTGATGCCACATCTGGAGATGCGGTCAAAGAGCTTCATGTCCCATTTGATCGTGATACCAGAAGTCATGTTGCAATTTCCCCCCAGAATGACTATATTGCTGTAGCTCATCGTTGTGTTCATATTTTCAGGATTGAGGATGGCGTGATGACATGGCAAAGCGATAGAATCTACACTGATTGGGTGTCGTACCTATATGATGGTAGACTCGCCAATGTCTACCAAGACAACCAAGTTGTCAATGGCCAAACAGGTGAATCCTTGGAAGGGCTACCATTTGACAAAGAGATAGTCGGGGAACAAGAAATCCAGTGCATCTCTGTGTCGCCAGATACTTCTCTGCTTGCAGTTGGTTCTGCAGGTCTTGAGCCTTGCTCCATTTCAATCTGGAACACACACTCAGCACAACTTGTAACTAAGCTTGAAGGCCACAAAGAAAGTGTATTGTCAATAAGCTTCTCATCCCATGGAAACCTGCTCGTATCAGGCTCTCTAGACCAGACAATCCGAGTGTGGAAATGTTGTCCCCGGACTCAGATTTGGAGCTGTGTTGCGGTCCTTTATGGGCATTCTTGGTCAGTGAGATATGTGGCTTTCCTCCCTGATGGCAAGAGAATCATATCGGATGGGGATGATGAGACAATCCGAATCTGGGATGTTTCAGTTGTGTTGGAAGGAAAGGAGTTTGAGATTCACCCTGGTCAAGGAGCACTTGTAGTTGATGCATGGTTTCATCAAGGGATCTGCTTAGGTGGGTGGCGGTGGGGCGATCCTTTCTTTTTCAATATCCCTTTGAGTTGCCAGATGGTGTTCAACCCTTGGAATGGCAGATTCAGTCCAAGAAAGAGGATGGAGGCAATGGCATGAAGGTGAACAAGCTGTAGATTAGATGTAGTGTATGTTTCATATCCGTGGCTAGCACAATGCGTAGTACTCACTTGCCATCAAGAGCTGCGCTCCACCGAAGACGTAAATAAGCACACTACAGCACTTTGGTATGCGAAATTGCGGATTTCATCAGAAAACATAGCTAGTAAGGATCTTTACGGATAGCATATCCACTTTCATGGTCCTGTATGGCACATATACTGTCCAAAGCTCTATTACATTGTGTGCGTTGTGGCCACAACCACCACAGAAAATAATGGCCGTCAATATTCTCAAATCACCGGAGAAATCTGCCGGATCGCAGCATGCCGATAGGCTCGTGACCAGCCTGCCTACGAAGAGCAACCAGTGCGGCGAGCGCGTTGCCGTAGGCAGGCTGGTACTTCTCGGATGCTGTGCAAGGGCTGAGCACGGAGTTTGAAAAATTTCCGATTTTCTCATTCCGAGCTCAAATCAAGTTATTTTGATAAATTTCAAAGGGTAGCTGATTTATATGAAGCCTCTCTCCAAATCTGTCGCTTCAAAATTTCTCATAACTGCGATGTAAGTGTATACTGAATGGTCCAATTTGACTGAGAATTGATGGAATGCATCGCCACAGTCATGCCTGCGATCGGCTCCCGCCAAAAAATTCAAACTCCGTGCTCAGCCCTTTGGCACAGCCTGAGAAGTACCAGTCTGCCTGCGGCAACGTGCTCACCACATGTGTTGCTCATTGCAGGCAGACTGGTGACGAGTCTAGCATGCCGATTGATTCCCGTCATCAAAGATCCCTGTTCTATCTGCTAGGCTGTACGACACGAAACGCGTCTGCGCGCTTCGTCTGAGTGTCCAAAACAGGGGGCATCAGAAAATTCGATTCCCTTCCCTCAAAAATCTCACTTGTTTCCCTCGGTCTGACTCTATGAATCTCTCTTTTAGACCTCCCTCAAGAGCCTTGTAGTATCCGCTAGGCAGTACGACATGAAACGTGTCCGCACACCTTGTCTGAGTGTCCAAAACAGGGTGTATAAATAACAATGATCCCCCTTCCTTAAATCTCACTTGTTAAGCATGCACCTTTCCTTGTGTTCCTGTACTTCGCGATCCTGGCGGCAGAGAGTCAGACGCTCGTCATCGCGGCCCTATTGCCGATATTCGTCACCGCGCTCGCGATTGGTGCTTTAGACATCTCCTTTTATTTCCCGGGATCAGTGACTCAGCATGTGTACCACTTCAGCCTGAACGGATTCTGGATCAGCGTGGGCGGGTATTTGTACGTTGTCATTCAAATCGAAATCGGACTCAAACTTACGACCGCGCCGAACAGCAAAGCGCACTCGCTCCCGTGGTTTTGGTTCTACTCGTTCCATTATATGGATTACCAGCGCTATGCGTTCGAGCTATTGACTAACGTGGGTCAAGATTCCATTCCTCTTTCTCCTGTCCCTTCGCTCCAGCCATCAACGATTCAATCAAATTATCACCATGATAACTGCAGCCCGATCTTCGTGGATTTACCTGCGACTCGACACCCGCCGGGTGCGTTTGCGCGGGCCCCGGGAAAAAACCGTGTCACGCCGTGTCGTGCCGTGTTGGCGTGTTGGCGTGTCCCGGCGTAAGACTGATGCAGTTTGTGAGTTGCTCTCAGGCGTCAGGAACACTCTCAAGCTGCACTCAAGGGATTCCTTCCACCACGCAATGGATTTCCTGCCTTAAAGTGTCATTGATATTGCACAGTTTAGGTGGTGTTATTGATTATTGGCGCGGCGGCATTAATATTGCCGCGTTGAACTGTCTGGAATTGAACTATACCTAAACACCGCACTTTTTCGCGCGTTTCGGAATAGTCTGATTACAGTATAGGCTTATTTCTGAGAGCTAGTATACGGTCTCGGTATAGCTGGCAGGGTCAGGATCACAGAGTAACGGGTACAAAGGGTAGGTGACTACCCTGCGGACTGGCAGTGCTCGCCTCGAAAACCGTAGAGGAAAGTGTAGCCTACAAACCTCTAAAGAGACTATTTCTGGAGCTTATTTCCACGACGAGAAATAAGCCAGAGATACTTACGACGGGACATGCGGGGATAAGCTTATTTCTGCTCGGCTAAAGGAAGGGCCTTCCATGTGACAGGCGTGTGAGGTCGGGGAAGCTCATACCGGAGAGATTCCGGGATAAGCGAAGGTCGGTTAAGACAATCTGATGGGATTGATCTTATTCCGAGGAAGCAAAGTTGGGAATAAGAAACCTTTCTGGGAAAAGGTTACACTAGGGGTATCTATGGAAAGCTGGAGGCCAGGGGAATAAGATCCATGGTCAGGAGCTATGGGAAAGGGGCAGGAGACAAAAGGAATAGACGGGCGATGTGATATCAGTCAGCCAGGGGACTGGTGTTTTCAAATATCCTGGATGACAAAAGCCGCATGGTCGGGAGATCAGGGACTACCTGGGCACTGGCCAATGGCAATACGCTCGCAGCTATTCCTCCGATGGATAAACGGGAAAGGAGGGATGATCTCGGGCCATTTTACTAATTTCTGCTTGGTTTGAGGACTTTCATATGATTTCGGGATTTGTATAAGTAGTTGGGACATTATTACGAGTAGGACACAGAATCCCCTTGTACTAGTAGGCATAACGCTTGCGATTTGGGCTATTTCTGGGGTTGGCGCAGTGTGTATCGTCGTTGGACTTTAACATTGGGAAACCTTTCTGTTGGAACAAGAAGTTGGTTACTGGAAACGTCTTAGGGCGTGATTGAGGCTACATAGTACTGGAATCGAAATCGTTTTATCGTCATCGTCATCGCTCATCGTCAATTGTCAAATTGTATCGCTCATCGTTCATAGTACATCGTAAATCGTCAATCGGGTTCTCTGGGAAATAAGCTTTTGGGCATATATCCTCGTGGAAATAGTCTATTGTTCGCCTCTAGGAGGTCTATCGCGCGTCTCCGGACATCACCACCACCACACACAACACTTGCTTGTCTCATAGCTGCGAAGCTCTTAAACTATCTTATTTCCATTGCTTGATTATCTCTCAGGCTAATTCCTGGTGATATCTTGTAGTGAAGGTTCATCTTTCTGTGGGAATCTTATACCTTCCCTTCAACCTATTGTTAGGCCCTGTACAAGGGACTACCACTCGTCTGTATCTCAGCTCTTGCTTCCTCTGATCGGCCTATTTCTGATCCTCGTCTTATTTCTGTGGGCATCACTGCTTATATCGAAAGACTTGGGTTATATTTGGGTGATAATTGGATTGTTTGGGTTTAGTTCGGAGCACATCGTTCAGTGTACTCCGTTTCCAGAACAGTTATTGACTAAGAGCATCTTGAATCATGGTGAGGGACCCTATATGAGTTACTCAGGCCCAAGAAACTGCACTCCACGCACGGTGTATTCATGTAAGCATGTTTCGAACATTATCCCAATGTTTACTTGAATTTCCGTTCTGCGACCTGCTGGCATGTTATCCACCGAAGCATGAGTAGGTTCACATTTAGTTTGAGGTATAAAGTGATCAGGAGCCTTCCATGAGGTGCAAGGTGATAATTTCTAGTTGAGATGATGGTATCATGAATTCTGTTCACCTCTGGAAAATGCCCTCACCCATTAACCTGTGATTAAACTCATCGTCCAAATCACGTCGCAGCACACCTTTCACTGAAGGAACTTGTTGCATATGGTCGAGCTCATCGAATCTACTCAAGGCAAACGGTATTTGATTTATTATTTCCACGGTTGAAATCCGCGGCCTGAGAGATTTCTGGCCTCAAGTGTATCACCTATCGTGCCCATATTTTCTTTCCACAGGCCCTGAGAGGGTTCAAATAGGTAGGTAGAGACCTGAGTATATCATTACATGCAAGATTCCTCCCAATAACTGGATATGATTGTGCTGAAAACTTATCCCGATGCTTAACTAACACGGATTATCAGTGTCTTTTCAATACAATAAGATGGGAGAAAATGTACACCCAGACATCCACCAGTGTATGGTGGTGCAAGTTTCACGCCACGGCACTGCATGGGTCATGCCACGGCGGTGCATGGTACGCCACGGCACTGCACGGCACTGTGTACCTCTGCCGTGCCATGCCGTGCAGTGGCGTGCAGCGCCGTGCACGACCGTGCTGGTTCATACTGCTTGCAGAATCACCTATATTGACTATCAGTCATGGAATACCATCCCTAGATCATGTTCTTGACTTGCACGGTGAACCAGTTGAAGTGTTCGCATGTTGCATGACAAACTATTTCTTTATGGTCCACCTGAGTGCTCGGAAGTTTAATTCCGACTCATTGACCAGGCTCCATTTACTGAGACCCTGTTCAGTGGCAACATTAGTGGCAGTTACACAACTTAAGTTGATTGAATGTAGTTTAATACAAGGAGTCAGGGACATTGCTGGCTGTAATTTTACTCAATAAGCTCGTTAAATCAAGGTCATTGGCTGCCGTATGGTGGTCTTCCCGGCAATTGGACCAAGGCCAACGCAGCTGAAACTACCGGCCTGAACTTTGAGGTCAGTTGATTACTGAACTATTTCGATCAATTCGCGGTCACGCGTCACGCACCCCCTGTGCCACGACGGATTTTGGTCTCGGTCACTGGTCACGGCGCCCAGTGCCGAATGTAAAATCCGTGACATCTGAGTCAAATCTTCCTTAGAGGTGCAAAAAAGGCGGAATTGGCGGTTTTTTTTGGGCTTAAGGCGCAAGGCAGTGGTGGCTTAACCTGGCTTAACCCAAATGGGGTCAGCGCATAGCCACCGCCGTAATCACGCCCACGAAATCGCTTTCCCATTCCTATACGAGCCCTACGTCCCCGTCCATTATGCTCACCATTGCTCTTTGTTGCTGTGGTGGCGACGTGTCATCTGCTCTGTACTACGTTCTTCCTCCCGACACACCATACTATTCCGCGTCTTCAGACCCGTCGACTGCGCTCGATGGCGAGCCGCGAAACATCAAAAATCTAACAAAACTGCGAGACACAATCCAAACTGGGGGGCATTCATGCTGGCGCTGTTTTGACGACCTTTCCAGCCACCGTTGAACTCGTGCAATCACTGGGCGTGTTGCAAAAGAGATGCATTCCGACGCACCTTCGGTGTCCTGACTGCGACCGAGCACCTCAAACACCTCCAACACCTCACCATCTGACGCGCGGGCTCCTTCTCCCCCAACAGATACATTCCCTCCAGCGCAGCCTCATCTGCAAACAATATTAAGGTTTGACAAACTGCTGAACACCCTTCCAAGAAGCAACGGACCGACACAGGCTCATCCAAACCGCCTCGGAACGATCGCAGACGCGTGCAGTGTGTAATTGTTGATTCGGAGATGAATTATTGCAAAGAGAAAGGTGGGCGCATTCATTGCAAGTGCGTTGGCGAAGCCCAAGCTGCCCAGGGCAAACGTGTCCGGAGGTAGTGTAGAAACAAATATATTCGGAATAAAGGAACTAAATACAATGTAAAGATGTAGAAGAGGATAAGAGCGCATACAAAGAGTGTGAAAAGCCCGGGATGAGTACGTACGACTTCGAGACAGAGTCCTACTCGAGCCTCAGCCCCATCCCCTTGCCGCCGAGCCTCAGCTACTCCCCGACACCCACCGAATTGTCTTCCGGCAACCGGACCATACGACAATATGGACCCGCTCTCCAACGATGTCGTGGTCTGTCGTAATGAGTTGCCCCAGGGGAGCGCGACGTCGCTAACCGAAGCTGTGGCTGTAGCACTCATATAGCGAGTGCGGCCCAGTGTGGTGGCCCGACATCCGTATTCGGACGCTGCGTCGGGGTACATCGCGTCGAGGGGGAGCTGTGCTGGCTGCAGGGCGCTTACCCCTTTTGCGGAGTCGGTGTTGGTGTGGTGTCTAGGTGGCAACGGTGAGAAGGATGGCGTCGAGGAACGTGCACAAGAACGCAGAGAGGGGGAGGAGAGGACATGGCGTGGAGAAAATGGCAGTGGGCTGACAAAATGAAAGTGACAATGAGCAGAAGAAAATTGCGGAAAGTACGTACATTAAAGAAATTGACAATGATTCGGTCGCACTCAAGAAAGTTTTACGATTTGCTAGCACGGCCGCCGTCATGCGCAAATAAGCCCACAGTGTTTGTGCCACCACTAGATGGGTGAATCAATTGAAAGGAGGGTGAACTCACGTTTAAACACCAATGCCCGATTGTCAAGATCTCAGTCCTACTCCTTCCCTTTCCTTCCTTCCTTCGCTTTGAACTGGATCTCGGCACGAGAAATTCAGATGCGAAAAGCTCGAATGTTACAAGTATCACAGATGAGCTTGTGAATCTTCTGCAGAACGGCGCCAGCGAGAGATCTGGGAGAAAGAGGCGGTGGAGGATGACCTTGTTGAAGCTGGTATCTGTGTGCCATGTCAAGAGCTGGAGGTCAGGTTTTATGGATGGAATTCAGCCCGGTGGTAGGCAGTGGTCCGAGAAAGAGAAACAAGCGGCGCGTCGACGCGGTGTCGAGTCGTGTGAGTGATTTGCAATCTCGATTGTTATTGGCTGTGGTTTAACCCAAACGGGGCTCTATTCCCGAAAGGAATAAGCCTTGAATTCCCGTGCCGACGCTTGCGCATCATCTTGATATTCCGCAACTCCGTCTTGTCCCTCCGCTTTGGAGGGTCCCTGAGCCACAAAAAGCATTGGGTTTGAGCCAGGAGAGGTAGGGTGAGATCTCTCTCTCTTTCCCTCTTTTTTTCTCTTTTTCTCAACTTGATTAACTTGATTTTTTGCGTTTCACCACAGACTTAAACCATAAGCCTTTTTTTGTCTCGAGTGCCGAATTTTTGAGGATGTCACGCCAAAATTGGCTGGTTGCCGAAGTGCTGAATCGGTGTTTTCGGTCACGGGTCACAACCCATGCCGAATTGATCTAAATAGTACAGTATTCCAACATCTTACAAAGAGAAGTTGAAGGCTGGGGAGACCAACCAGTGCCCCAACTAAGGAAACAAAAGCCCATTGAAGGTGGAGGTGGGTTACCGGAGTAGGGTGGAGCTGAGCCAGACCCGGGGGATGCAGACGCTGGACCTCTGCATTGAGGAGAAGGAAAATAAGGCCCGCAGAGCGGTTAACTAGTATCTCTCGAGGTCCAATCAACCGTGGGAATTAAAAATGTAACCACGAACCCAAGTGTAATGAAATCCGATGTGAGCATTATTATCATTCTGGGGGGGTTAAGGACCTCCTCGAAAGTGATTTTGCCCAAGAATATGGGACTCCCAAAAAGTACCTGTGTAAGCCTAACCGTGGCACGTCGGGACACGCCAGCACTGCCACTGCGGCACGCCACGCCACGGCATGCCACGGCGAAAAACCGGTGCCCCGTTTGCGCCTACCCGTCGTCAAACCCCGAGACCTGCACCGTCTCCGGCGCAGATGTCCTCGCATACCTCGATATCGGGGATCTCGGGTACGGCAAATGGGCAGCGATTCTGGTTTGCATCTTTGTGATTTATTGCGTTGAGTGCGTGTTCCATTCTTTTGAGCGCTCTTTTGCTTCTTGGGAAATTCATGTTGATTGTGCGCTAGCCTTTATTTTGCGCTCAAGGCACGCTCAAAGTGAATAGAGCAGAAAAGGACGCGGTGCGTCTAACTATGGTCAATACATCTATTATGATGCAAGTATGTGTGCATGCTGCGTGTTGAATTCTTGGGTTGAAATGTATGATTGCTGCACGAGTACACAGGAAGTTAATTGGTCGCATTTTTTTGTTATGATATACACTTGACGTTACGGTTCAACCGAACCGACTTCAGCGGCGTTGTCCCAGGCACCGCTCCCCATCACTTCCGATACTCCTCACCCCAGCCCCACCAATCTAGCAAAGGAGGACCATATTGGCAGGTGATATTCGCAGCCAACAGACGAGTGACTGCGTTTGATTAAATACCAATACACAGAAAACTGAGCTAACTCTTCCATCGTCTCGAACACTTTTGCCTTGCTTACCCTCTCCACATCGGCCTCTGAGGCTTCCGGGACTCCAGTGACGGTCAGAATTTGCTAAGCTTCCCACACGAAACGCTTCATTGACCAAGAAAACTCCAGCTCCCTTTGTCAACCGACCTTCCGGAAGGTCCCGTAGCGATAGCGCAGGACTCCCGGTGGTGGGACCCCTGGGGCGGATGTGTTGTCTGCTGAGATTGTGCTTCGGTCCTTTTCGGCTTGAGGCGGAAATCGAGATATCCATGATCATTTTAGTACAAACAGTGTAACCAGAGAGACGGGCCGTAGTTTTTGTTCTGATTTTGACGTTTACCCTTTGTCATTTTACCGCCCGACCATTCCGTGGTGAATGAATCTTGTTGGACGGACGACAGAGGGGAATTTCTGATGTCCGGTCGACCATCAGAAGCGAGGAATTGAGAGCATACACCGACGCCCAGAATGAATTTATTGAAAGAAGGAGCAATCGGACGAATAGAATCTTCGTTAATCATCTTCCCGACACGTATGCGCCCAGGTCCCAGGCAGATTTATCCACTGAAGACCAGGAGCTTCTTCTTCGGCACGCAAACAAAAATAAGAAAACCAGAACAACAACCAGCTTTTGGAATCATGAGCACGCCCAAAGTTGGTAGATTTCACGCAGCCAGAAGGGCCGGAAAGAGCGGCTGTACTTGGTGTCGAAAAGGCACGATTAAAGTCACGAGGGTGAATTAAAGTCCGCATCCCGAAAGCCTTGTCTACGCTGGACATCCGTGTTCCTGTGAAGAGATGGTAAAGCTCGGTCACCATACTAGCTAGGGTTTCATTCGAGATCTTGGAGCCGGCGGCCAATAGACCCACGGGCAAAGTGTACAGGTAATACTGTGAGTAGCCAGCCCAAGAAGAAATGAATGAAATATGAGTCGTCGAGGAGGTGTACACTTATTTCTAGGCCCGGTGAGCCAGGTCAGAGAACGGAGAAATCAGCAGGAAGAGGAGGAACGGTTCGGAATGAAGACCAGAGCCGCCTGCTTGGCTGAGATGTTACAACCCTCACCGTAATGCGCCGCAATTAGGCACGATGCAGCCCAGACTAGCGAGGCGAGCCTCCAGACGTGGGAGATGGGTGGGAGCGGACGCACAAAATCTCTCGGTCAAAGTCGGGGTGATCGCATCACGGCGTTGCAAAGGCAATGCGGCGCGGAATTTTCCGGGGCATCTTTCTCCCGTTTCGCCACCAACACAAGCCCTACTGGATTTACTGGTCTGCTCTGCTCCATATTTCTCTACGTCCGTCCCACGGGAAGAAAACGAAGACTGTGGTGGCTGCGACTTACGATCAGCTCTTTGGAAGGGATGGCGACGCGGGCCTAGCAAGAATCAAGCGAGAATGAAACACAGCGTAGTGGCCCAGGGCGGTGGCGTTTTTCTCTTTCTTGGATTCGTCTTTTTGGCGCGTTTTCTCATGCAGCGCGTTGGGAACACGAGGCCCGCTCATGTCGGGTACCGTCCGGCTGGTCTTCTATCTTTGTGTTCATCGCGTTTTCGACTTTCGCCTCGGTGCTCCTGTTTAGCACATCTATTGGTTAATTGAAGTGCTGATCTTGTTCACCCCCTTTCCCTGTGCTCATCCTCCTTGATTTCAGGACCTTCACGCTGTGCCGCCTCCCGTCGCTAGGGTGCACCGGTATTGGAGGCTGCGGTGACTGCAGCCGAACTCTCACCAATATACGCATTCACATCCTCCCCCGCGCGCACCTCACGCCACCGCCTATCGGATGCGAAGCCCGTACCGTCGGCTCCCCAGCACGCGGGACGAACGGCCTCATCCAAACCCACGTCCGCACAGCGCTACGTGCACCTCGTCCAGAGCGAACAGACCGGCCGCCGCGGTGGACTTGCGATCCACCACCTCATATCCCCCTCCCGTCTCTCGGTCGCAATCCTCGCGCCCGCTCCTCTCGTCGTCCCTGCGTCCCTCCCCGACTCGGCCTCTTCCTCTTCCTCCTATACACCCTGCTCCGCACGTCCTCGCGCCTACCCTGCTCCCCACAGTCATCTCCTTTGACTCCCACCCTGGATGGTGCGGTGCGCGGGATGCCGCCGCGCTCCCTCGCACCTACGGACGCGGATACGGACCCAAGTAAGCATGCTACGCATCCCTCGCGCATGCTCATACGCTTCCTCTCACAGCTTCCCCCCCCGCCACACGTTCTCGCGCGCCCTCCTCCTCGTACCAGCGCTCGCGCTCCTATTCTAGTCGACGCAGCGCCACACAGGGACGCGATGCGCGCGAGCGATGGGATCGAGGGCGCCTGCGTACGTCCGCCTGGCGGCGTCGTCGTCGCTGACCGCGGGCGAGCACTCAGCACGCGAGCCGAGTAACGGATGGATGGATGTGGGAAGACGTCCTCGGTCGGGAATAGGGAGGCGGCGGGGAGCTTGTTCCTCCGTTGCCTCGTCCGCCCTTGCAGGCTAATGCATACTTCCATAGCTCCAATTCCGTTCTACAGCGACTTTTTCTTGAGTATTCTGTGGGGGCCATTGGGTACGCCTGAGTTTTCATTTCAGGATGATTCGAATCCGATCCTTCCTTTTTTTAGCCACCTCAGTCAACTTTCGGCTCGATATCTCGCGGTTGCACGCAGATTGCCTGATATCTTGTAAAGTCTCCGCTTTTCTCCCCCCTACACGGAGAGCCCAGACAGCAATCCACTCAAAGAACAAACACAACATCGCTAAGGTGTGAGTGAGTTTAGCCTTCTCTAGCTGCTTTTTCTTCATGTCTTAATAGGTGCCTCAGAGGTCTGCTCGACCTATTTGCCACTGTCCGCTTAGCCTTTCGACGTCAGTCCTTTCCTTTTAATAATTTAACCCTCAACCTGTGCGCCAATAGTACAACTTTGTCGCAAAAGTCCGTTTTGAGTTATGGGCCGGCATAGGTCGCTATAAGGCCGTATAAGTCCGTAAGATTTTTGGGGGGTCTGTAAGGCTCGAAATGCCCACATACTGAGTTATAAATACTTGCGAGACTTATAGCACTTATAAGTGCTTACAGCTGGTTATTGGGGTTTACAAGGAATTCGCAAGAAACCAGGCAGATGGGGTGCTCTTCTCTCATTATTATTCAGGAAACAGTCTCGAAGAGATTAATAACACAGTTTCATTTGAGATCTGACACACTACATGACTATTTACAAGCAAAGTAATTGGCGTACCGGCTTGCACCCACTGAAGAAATTAGTGACTTGAATGTTGTGAGGGAAGCTCACCGGGGCAGTGTTTTACAATGGAATACTTGAATTGAGTCAGCAGGAGTGAGTGCGTAGGAGGAATACATGCGCACCAAGATTAACGCGGGAAAGAACATGGCTTCCATGCTTCAAGTTTCAACTCCGGGCCGTGGGAGGGATTATTGGCTAGGCAGCGGGGAGCGAAAGCGGACAGGCGGGTAGACGTGATGGTGGGCGACGGAAGGTGGTGGTTGGTAGAAGAGAGACGTGGAGTTACGGAGTCACGAAGCTACGGAATATATACGTTGAGTGACGTCATTTACTCCACAAACTCCACGGAACGTCGGACCGGGTTCTGGTCGGCTCTCGTCGTCCAGGTGCCGTCCCCCGCCTTCCTCACTGCTTACCGCTTGCCTCATGCGTGCACTATGCCGATTCGACTCTGATACCACCTATGTTTCTGGCTCTGAGCTGGAGAACTTCCATAGCACAGACAACTAGGACAAGACGATTTTTGACCGCGTCTTCTCACCCTCGAGCTCGGACGACGTGACTAGGACTGAGTAAAGCTGGAGATCCACTCGGAGATCTCTAGCATTCAGCTCAGTTTGTAATTCTAATGAATTGAATTAAAATTGTTGTACACTGAAGTTCACGATGAGTCCTCGTCCTGGTCTTCGCCCTCACTGCTGCTGCCATTCTCCGGCTTTATGACATTCATTTCCTCAAGCGCCACCCGTCGACCTTCGGCTCCTTCATCATCGGAGCCGACCTCACCCGCCAAATCGTCCTCGGAGTTGTGGTAAAATTTCTGGTCCCACATGCGAAACACCTCCAAGATGCTCAGTTTCTTCTGTTGCCGTCCCTCCGTCAAAAGTTGGAGGTATTATTCGAAATATTCCTACCATTCAATTCGGGATGCCGCACTGGTGGACCTGAACCTATTGTCAACAGATACATTGAGTTCAGAATAAACTCAGAAAGACCGGCATGTGTCTGAGTCCCATTTGGCCCCAAAAATTGAACATGAGGTTCAATGAATGTACAATGAGTTTGAGTGTCTCCTTGGGCAATTAGATTTCAAAAAATGCTACTCAGGGACCCGTGAACTTATAGGTAGTTATAAGTGTTTATAACCTAGCTGTGAGACCGCTATAAGGGGCCTATAATTCTGTAAGGTTTCCTAAGCCCTTATAACCCAAAAGCGACTTTTGCGACATTTGAATTTTGGATTCTTTCCCCATTTCCAAATTCCTACATTCGTTTCGTTTGAGACACGTTGCATGGACTCTGGGAGGGTACGGACAGATCAATTCTTATGTGGCGGGTCAATATTCGCGGGGAGAGGACGCCGGCGCAGAGTTACCTCTCCGAAGAGCGGATTTCAGCAAGAATGACCATTCTTCATCGAAATGGCTTGCGATTCTCTGTAATTTACTTCGATCGGAATCTTTCTTCATTGATTACAACCCGGTGGTCGTCCTCTGGTCTTCCTCTCTTTGATATGTCCTTCAGATCTCAATTTCGCATACATTGAACACTGCATTTGCATCTCTGTTTCACACCTATCAGCGGACAGACGCGCGGTTTTTTTCCCAACAGTCGCAGTTTCTCGCAGTCATAACGCCTACGGCAACTCTGAAACTGCTTTCTTTGTCATCTCCAAATTCACCGGAGCGAAGCGAGGATCCGTCTTGTTTTAGCTCCTGATATGTCCACGCACTCTGATGTGGAATTATTCATGATTCCGTCCGCATTATTCCCTCAAGAAAAAATAGGGGATACGTGTATATACCATAGCTATGGGCTGAAAAAAAATTCGAGCTCCATTGAAGTCTTACAGCGTACCAAAAAAAACAAAAGGAAATATTTTTGCGGCATTTTTCTCACACGCCAACACGCCTGCCAAAACTGTGGTTCTAACATCGGAACGTTCATATCTTCTACCCTGAACTCCAAAAAATGTGAGGATATTTTAGACTCTTGAGAGGACAGCAATCTTTTTAGGTCCAGCTGCCGAGAGGAATCTGGGTTGAGTATAGAAAACTATTGCATGCGATCACGGCCGTGGACCCACGGGGGCTAAAATAGGACCGCGCCACTCCACATCGTTTTTGACAGAGTAAGTGACAGGCTGACAGCGTACTCCGCCATTGTCGGCACTCGGGAAATCTGGACCGATGGGTACCACACGTGTCTTCGATTCCTCTCTACTCACCACACCTTTGAAATGCGTAGGTTTTTCAGCCCAAAGTCGGGTGATGCATTGTCGCCTCCAACTAAAGGTGAAGTGC
This sequence comes from Mycena galopus ATCC 62051, assembly GCA_014925785.1. NCBI lineage: Eukaryota > Fungi > Basidiomycota > Agaricomycetes > Agaricales > Mycenaceae > Mycena > Mycena galopus. The sequence goes on along the minus strand of WIQG01000586.1, from coordinate 43,815 downwards.
ACTGTTCTCTGAAAGTGAATCTGATACCGAATCTGGTGATTTACGCAGATAAGAAGCGATTCGGGTGGTTATCCAGATCAGGATCTCCCGCACCCAGCTCTCGAGTGCCATCGCCTAAACCCCCAGATTCCCCTGTTCTTCCATGTATGCTCAATTTTTGTGTCACGGTGCTGGCAAACTTTTTCATGATCGCCCCAGATCCGCCTGCAGGTCAATCTTCGCCATCCGTTCTAGGTGAGTATATGCTCTGATGAGTGCAAATCATGGAACTTACGCTCACCTTGCCTATATTAGGCCCCAGTTCAGTTGGCGCCAGTAATGCTGCTCTTGAGCAACCAGATTTTCCATTGCCTTGGAAACCGTTCATCCTCAACACCAGTGTTCTCCTGGACCTGCACAAATGGAATGAAGCCCACCAGAATGCGGAAGATCGTCTTCCCAATGTACTACGAGGAATAGTGGAGAAGGTAAGGCAAAAGTTGCCGCGGCCCTCGATTCCAAGGGTGTTCAAATTGCCTTGGACACCATCCCAAATGGTACTATCCCTGCTGGAAATATTGTCAAGGGATTGGTATGGATTACAGTTCTTGTCTAGTATGTCTACTGCCACATTCTCCTCTTTGATCTTATCAAGCCTTGGCCACTAGAACATACCTGAACGAAAGAAGCAGCGTATGATTTCGCAATTCAAACTGCAGAGCGCTTAAATGCAATGGCCAATGCATTCGGGACTGCCCCACCAGATGATCCCCTTATCCAACGCTGCATAGATGACTTGGTACCCTTTTGGCATGTTATTTATCCATACTTTCGGTCGGAATCTGATTATCCAGTCTAGCGGCATAGTGAATGAGATTTGTGAATGGGCTTATAAACAAATGGTTAGTAATTCTGTCAAGAAGCTACGGTCCCTGCTGATCCCTATCCAGACAAGCAAAGTCGCACTTGATGAGCCACTACAAGCCGAGTTCAAGGAGAAGTTGGACAATGCAACCAAATCATTCTGGTTTGTCCTTCCTGTCCTCCCAACATTATCTCCTTATCTTTGTTGCAGACAATATCTATTATCCGTATGATGCATGCTATTTCAGCTCTTGATAAGAGTGTTGTGGACCTGCTGAACTATGTATGCTCTCCTGCCTGTTATGTAACACTGCTCATGTAGACATCTTCACAGAAGGAGCGAACAGCAAGACTGGCAAGGATCAACAAGAAATTTGGAAACTTGATTGCAACTCAATACCAGTCCAAGGATCAAGGCAAGGAGAAGTGCCATGAAGCAACTCGTACCAGTGTGTTGAAAAACTTGACTCCTGGATCTGGGCTTCTTCCAGTAAAGACCTTGTTGATTGCTGTTGGTGGATGACTGGCATTGCTGGGGTTGGGAAGACGGCAATAGCCATGAGCACTGTCCAATATCTGCTCGACCGGCAGCCATTATCAACTCAAAGAGACAATAGTTTTGTTGCTATGATGAAGCACCTATGCTCCATGGCCAATATTTCTGCAATCACAAGCTAGACACCTCTAAGCTGCAGTGCCTTTTTCCGACTCTGCTATCCAGATTGCGGAGGCATCGCCTGCCGCAGCATACATAATCGACACTGCGCTTGAAAAGACCCCAAGCCTAGCTCATGTATTCAATTTTAAACAAGCAGAGGAGATCTTTTTGAAGCCCCTGTGTCATCTTGCCAAGGCTTCCCCTTCAGTGACTCTTGTCATTGTTATTGACGGTGTGGATGAATTCCAACCAGCATCTGGAATGCCACCATCTTCAATCTACCAGGAGGTGACTGCTGTGCTTGCAAAGGTGGCTGCAGCACTTCCAATGAATGCCAGACTGTTAATCATATCCCGACCGGAACATGAAATCATCGAGCACCTTTCTCCCCACACCAGGCAGCACGACCTACCTACAAATGACTCTTTTACTGATGTTCAACAATATTTTGAGATTGAACTCCCAAAGCTTCGGGTAGTTGACTTTCCAAGCACAGAACAGTTGGATATCCTCAGTAGTGCTGCTGCTGGTCATCTGGGATGGGCAAGTCAGGCATTCAGGTGGCTATTCACAGAACATCAGTGGTTTTCCAATGTCACACTTGATGAGAAGATCAAGGCTATAAGCCAAAATGCAAAAGGCGACCTTGATGAGCTTTACAAGTTCATTCTGTCTCGCTCTGTTCCTCCAGAGGACCATCCACAGCGATTATCTTTCATGTCTCATTTTCAACAGCTCCTTCGATGTCTTGCTGTTTTGCAGGAACCTCAACCCATTCATGCTATCTGTGAACTGCTTCAATCAAATGGAAACTTTGATGTGCTCAAATGCCTGCAGCAGCTGAGCAGTATCTATGCAAAGGGAATTGAGGCTGTCACACTTGACACAGTCCCTCAGCCGCATAAATCATTCTTTGATTTCATCACTGCATGGGCTCTAGGAGAGTTTCACATTGAAGTGGCAACTGCCCATCAAGAGCTTGCCTCCTCCTGCTTTCTTATCATGAAAGCGCACCTTCACTTCAATATGGGGGGTTTGGTTTCTCCACTCCTCCACAACGATGATGCACCCTTGAAAGTCGCGGGACACATTGCCTATGCTTGTTTGTATTTTGCCCACCATGTAAAGAGCAGTGAAACACCATTTGTGGAAGAAATTGATCTTTGGGCAAAGGAGCTCTTCTTATTTTGGCTTGAGGTTATGGTTTTATTGCGTGGATACCAAAACTACTATGCAAAAAGCATTCTAGAGACCTTCCAACAGGTAATTTCTCCAATTTGTACCCTGAATTTAGCATTGACACTTCTCTGATAGGGTGGTGAACTTTCAGCCTTCATGGAAGACACTGAAATTGACTATATGCTTGAGAGTGTCACCACTATCTACACCTCAGCCCTCCCCTTCGCTCAGGATTCATCACCTATCGCACATCATTACCGCTCCCAAACTAGCATTCATTCACAGTGGAGCAACCAGAATCTGTCCAGACCAGACAGTTATGGCCATGGCATCTCACCAGATGGCACAAGGGTGGCATCCTCACACAAAAACAGGTTAACAGTTTCCTCTGTCATGGAAGGTGCTGCAATTTGGTCAAAGCAGACTTTGAGTTGGGTTGGCAGACCTTTCTTCTCTCCTGATGGCCAGATTCTTGCATGCAGCAACCATGAACATATCCAACTCTTTGATGCTGCATCTGGAGATGCGGTCAAAGAGCTTAATGTCCCAGTTGGTGGCCTGGACACATATCGTCTTGCAATTTCCCCCCAGAACGACTATATTGCTGTACTTCACAGTTGTGTTTGTATTTTGAGGATTGAAGATGGTGTGATGACATGGCAAAGTGATGAAACTCACACTCATTGGGTGTCATACCTATATGATGGTAGACTCGCCAATGTCTACGCAGATGAACGACTTGTCAATGGCCAAACAGGTGAATCCCTGGAGGGGTTACCATTTAACAAAGGGATAGTTGGGGGGATTCAAATTGAGTGCATCTCTTTGTCTCCAGATACTTCTCTGCTCGCGGTTGGCCCTGGAGATGCTGATCCTTGCTCTATTTCAATCTGGAGCACACAGTCAGGACAACTTGTAACTAATCTTGAAGGCCACAAAGCAGCCATATTTTCAATAAGCTTCTCATCCCATGGAAACTGGCTCGTATCAGGGTCTCAGGACCAGACAGTCCGAGTGTGGGAATGTGGTCCCCGGACTCAGACTTGGAGCTGTGTTGCAGTCCTTTATGGGCATTCTGCATCTGTGAAACATGTGGCCTTCCTCCCTGATGGCAAGAGAATTATATCGGGTGGGGCTGATGGGATAATCCGAATCTGGGATATTTCGGCTGTGTTGCAAGGAAAGGAGTTCGAGGTTCACCCTGATAAAGGAGCACTTGTAGTTGATGCATGGTTTCATCAAGGCATCTGCTTAGGTGGCTGGCGGTGGGGTGATCCATTTATTTTTCAGTATCCCTTTGAGTTGCCAGAAGGTGTTCAACCCTTGGAATGGCGGATTCAGTCTGAGAAAGATGACAGAGGCAATGACATGGAGGTGAACGAGCTGTAGACTAGGTGTAGTGTATGTTTCATTTCTGCGGCTAGCAAAGTGCATAGTACTCACTTGCCATCAAGGCCTGCACTCCACAGAAGACTGTAAATAAGTACACTAAAGCACTTGGGTGTGCAAAAATTGCGAATTTCACGTCTTTGTTGCGCGAATTTTATCAGAAAACATAGTAAGGATCTTTACGGACAGCATGTCTGCTTTCACACTTCTGTTTCCCAATCAATGGTTCCATCCTTCTCTGGTGAGAAGAAGCTCACATTTCACTTTGACACGGCATAGCAACATCTGATGCTTGAAAAGACACCAAGAGCGTATTTTGACTTGTGGCGAATTTCTAGATCCCAAGGATCTAGTGCTAAGTAAAGTTGACTTCCTGAATACCCGGACAGCTAGTCAACTTGTTTTGGCGTCTGACTCAAGTGAGTTACAATCATGTGCTCAGTCAATCCTTTCACTGTGAGTAATTTGGCAGGGGCTCGTGCTGATCATAGCAATCTCTCAATGTTCCTGACTTCAGTGATCCTTCTCACTTTCCTACTCTTCTATTCAGGTTGCAGATTGGTATAACAAGCAGACAATGCTAGTGCTGTTGCAGTGATTTTTCAGTATCAACATTGATGTTGCACTTCAAATCGGCAGCCCCAGTTGACCCATTCCATGTTTGTCCTAGCTTCAAAATGTAGTGATCCTCTGAACCCCATACTATATTTACATGTTGTGCCGGACTGTAGCTGGAGCAATCCCCTGATGAGAAAAATTGAAATTCAGACCTGGAACAAAATTCAGACATGAAATGCAGGCGCTGTCATGTAATCAAATAACTTGAACACACTTATCCTTTTGTTTTTCTCGCATGTTGATACATGTACCTCTGCTCAGTTCTGGATCCAGAGACCATCATCTGGGGGCCGACTGTAACCATCCCACCCTTGGTTAATGGATGTTTCTGACTCCGAGTTGACATCGAACTCTGAGATCTGCACCGTAATACTTGGGGACTCCGTTGGAAGATATAGAATCATCAGTTTAGTTGTAGGCTGCCCAGTGAGTTGGAGGGCCGAGGATGAGAAGTCTTACAGTCCAAGAAAAAAATGACAACATTCCAACGATCTCTTAGCCTCAATGCTCCTGCATCCATTGTTTGCATGACAGGTCATCTTCCAAAGTAAGATGTAGGAGCGTAAGAAACCCGTAATTCCACCTGAATGAAATACCTATAATCTGAATGATTGAGGTCTGCAATGGCGAGCTCAGCCTCCGCATTAGGAAATAGCGAGGAATACAGAATCCCGAAGCTCGATGTGTCGTACTAATGTATCATTTGCATCTACATCCCTACATGTACACTCCCCGTGCCGCCGCTGCAGCACATCGCAGGTTCCCCACCCCGATCCTCCGTGGGATACGCACGAGCATCGGCCTATCACACCGCCAGGACACCCGCACACCCCTCAAAAAACTATCGCATCCCCGCCATTAACTAGAACGTCGGCTCATCCCTGCGCGTCTTCTCTTCGTATGCAATGGCAGCACGTTCTCCGCAGGAGCAGCAAGAGCACATCCCAACTCCGCTCCTCGCCATGTGCGACGTACGTACATGGATGCGTGCGGCCACAGCACTGGTGGAGTTCGGTGTTGTCCTCGTCACCCACTTCCGACCGCGCACATGATATTTCGGCGTATCTGACGCTGCAGCCCTCCGCTCCCCACTCTCCTCCTCCAACATCATCCCGCACGAATCACAGCCGGCTCCGAACGCGCACGCCATCGTCCCCCTGGGGGTACGTCGGACATGGCTCTGAAGAGGCCCAGGTCTAGCCACGTACAACGACTGTGGTATTGGAGGCTGCAGTCACGGCAGCCGCGCTCCCTACTCCCATCAATGTACGCATACGCATCCTCCGCCACGCACTCTGGCCCATCGCCCATCGGATGCATGATGAAGCCGGTATCGTCGGCTCCCCAGCACGCGGGACGAAAGGCCCCCTCCACGCCCACGTTTGCACACACGCAGTCGCAGATGCCGTCGCGGGCTCGGGCCCAGCACTGTGTGCACCTCGTCCAGAACGAGGAGACCGCGCGCGCCATCCACCCGCCGCCCCCGCAGGGAAGTGCGCTCTACCACCTCGTACCACTCCGCACGGGTCCCGTCCCTCGCCCGCAACGATCCACTCCCCTCATCGGCATCGTTCCGGCGTCCCTCCCCTACCCATCCTCCTCCTCCTATACCTCCTCTTCCGTACGCCTCGCTTCTACAGTCACCGCCTTCGACTCCCACTCCCGCTCGTGATGCTGCCACGCTCCCGCCCGCGGCTGCGGATACGGATACAGACCTGCGCAGCCCCCCACGCACGCTCATCCGCTTCCTCCCATAGCTTCCCTCTCCCGCACGTCTTCTCGCACACTCCCCCTCCGCCACCGCTCGCACCGATGCAGCGCCTGCCAAGGATACGATACGCGCAGGCAATAGAATCAAAGGTATCTGTGTACGGCCGTCCAGCGTCATTATGCAGATGTCCTCGGTCGGGAATAAGTAGGCAGCTGCGAGCTCGTTATCTGAGAGACCGACGGTCAGCCGCGACCGAGGAAGGCAGATGGTGGACGAGCTCCGTCAGCCCATAAAACGGGGTGAGGTGAGTGGCCTGAGATGGGTGATGTCGTAGGCTGCGGCAGAGCCCCGGGGAGAGCGGTGAGCAGAGGCGCCCAGGCGTAGGGGTGAGACGTCCAAAATCTTCAGGGGAAGAGTGAGTTGATACCGCAAAGCGAGGAGTCGCCGCACATCGCATGCGGCATCGTACGACGTACATCATCCGCCACAGATGTACGCGGTCGCTTGGCTTCTGTCCCTACGAGAAGATATGGTCGCCGAACGATATGCGTGTCTGGGCCATCGAGGATAGCGTCGCGAGCGGTGGCGACACAAGGGCAGCGGCAAGGGCAACGTCGCTGGCGGAAGTTGTGTGGGCACCGACGTACTATATAGAAAAGTCAGCCCATATCGTAGAAAGCGACACAAGAAATATGCACCAGATGCGCAGCTGCGGCAACGCGTAACACCGATCCGAAACGGCTCTACAAACGCTACGAGCCGTTCACGAAGAGCCATCGTCTGCACAAACTAAATGCTCGCACCTCAGAGAGATAACATCTACGTGGTCGAGATAGTGATCCGTGAGGACGGTGTAGTATCGTGGAATCAGACGAGACTGAGGGTCGTATTGGAGCGATTCGGTCGAAAGATTACGGCGAACGTACGCCGATGCTTCTGGTTTCAATCTCCCACCATCATAATTCGCGACATGCAGCACGCTCAAGGTCCGTCGTCTCTGGCCGTTCGTTGTCAGAAGCAGAAAAGGAGCTTCACTGGTGGAGGATTTATGATTCGATAGTCGACGTCGGCCTAGGCAAGATAAAAAGGCTCTCTTCATTTCGAGCATCGAAGCGGCCGAAATGGCAATGTCCCCAAGCGATTTGACCAACAAGAGCACTAGTGAAGTCACGCATGAAAACTCTGGCCGAAGTCGGGGTGATCGCATCACGGTGTTGTGAAGGCAATGCGGCGCGGAATTATCCGGTGCGTCTTTGCTGCCACTAACGACAAGAAACCCTATTGGATTGGCTGGTCTGCTCTGCTCCATATTTCCCTACGTCCCTCCCATTGGAAGGACACAATGACTGTGGTAGCTGCAACTCACGATCAGCTCTCTGGAGACGCGGGCCGAGCGAGAACGAAGAAAGTGCTGCGGTGAGACTAGTTAGTGATTTTTCTATCTTAGATTGGATTTTTTGACGCGTTTGCTCATGCCGCACGTTGAGAAGACGAGGCCTCGATCATGTCGGGTATCCGGCTGGCGTCCTATTTTTGTTCGCCTCCCGTTTCCGATTCCGAAACCGTGTTCGCCTCGGTGATCCCGGTTACTCAGTGGTTGATTAAAGTGCTGATCCTTTTTATTCCCTCCCTTTCCCTGCGTTCATCCTTCTTGATTTCAGGACCTTCAAGCCGTGCTGCCTCCAGTCGCTAGGGCGCACCGGTGGTACGCTCTTCCTTCTCCGGCTCGCTCTGACGCAGTCCTCGCGAATTGCAATCCACGTTTCTGTGTTCGAATACGCAATGCGCTTTGTAGCTCTGTCTTTCGTCCCCCTGTTGTGCCCCTAGTATCGTTTGGTTGACTTGGCGCCAACTTTCTTTCCAGGGCGATGGTGTCCCTTTTGGCATCGACCGGCTTTCCCGGGAGAGGGAAGATCACTCCCTAGCCTATAATTATTGCAGACAGATCTAAAAGCGTTGACTGATCCAACTCTGCCACTAGGGATGGCGCTACGCCGCTGTCCAGAGCCGTGGCGCCATTATTCATGATCAGCTGCTTCCACGGTCTCTTCTCGTTTGCAACGCAGAATTGATTTCCAAGATGAAAGATTGCTCTGCCTGCCGGGAACCGGCGCGGATGAGTCTTGTTTAATACTTGTGATTTTGGGAACGTTCGGCACACTATTTTGGCCCGAATTCGATTCTCAATGTCAGAAAGCTGTTCTAGTATGTAGATGGCAAGTGTCAGTCTATATATCTCCCTAGGATCCGTGTGGGCTGTCGACGTGGAACGAGATGGCGATGGTTGGCCCGCCTCTGAATACCTCGCAGATAGATGACGAGGGCGCTTGCAATCGTGGGGAAATTCTAAACATTGGTTTCCGACAGGAAAGATCGCGCGCAGGCAGGGATGATGAGGGTGCGTAGGAAGTGTCCATGCATCCCGATAGCTCCGACATCGTGCACGCTCGGTTTTCCGTCTCTCGATTAAAATTACGCACAGATGTTAAGCGCGATTGTGCGTCAACGGAGCTCGGTCGCCTCTTGCAATTCTCATCTGAAGTGGAATTATTTTAGCTGCCCGAGCCCAGTCTGAAACATCTGGTTGCAGGGAGCGCTGCCGTTGATCGCTCGTGAGCCAGGTGACCACCATAGATAGTCAAACCCAGGAGATCCTCAGATTGCCAGAGCAGGATATCACGAAAACTGCTTCCGTTTAGAAGCCGTACACAACCCCACCCACAGGAATTTTTTTCGCAGAGGTTGATTCTGCCAACTTGTCGTTTCCAAACGTAACGAGCAGCAATAAGTTGATCAACATGGTGCGTGATTGACTCTTCCTCGGACTCTTTGTGACAGAATGATTTCAGTGGGAAATGTGGTTCCCCTTAGGGCTACGACCCGTAGACCCGTACTGTACCCTTCCCGTAGAGGAGATGGCAAAAGCCCATACGACCGGGTCACATACGTACACGGGTTACGGCCGTAAGATACCGATTTTTTATTCATCGCGCTGGATCAATTCAATAAGCATTACATATCGACCTCAAGGCATCGGATGGTGTCAAGTAAATAAGTGTTGGGGATAATGAGAGGCGGCGTCTACACTCCATAGCTCACATACCTGCATAGAAATAAACAAGCGCGCGAAGCCGATCACTAGCCGAAGTGATCCCAAAGCGGAAGTGGGGGTTCAAACCTTGCCGCAACTTGACTGGAACCGTGCCGCAGCTTGGCTTGAAGCCGGAAACATTACGGTAATAATCCCGCAAGTCGCAGCAACAAACGCGGCATGGTACCTCGCACCCAAGCAAATGATATTACTTGATCCGTAAAACCCGTACGAGGCCGGGTACGGGTGACCCGTCTACGGGTATACCCGTACCGTACCCGACCCGTAGAAGCGCAACTAAATCCAGTCTGGATTGGAGTCAGCAGATAAATTTGAATCTCCTTTCTTTCTTCTTCCTCTTTCCTTTTTGGGCGCATTTTTTGCAATTCTTTTGGGAACCAACAAACACCATAACCAAGCCCCTACGGCCGGGTCCCGTAATCGTACGACGGCCCGTGAACCCGTTGTTTACGGTGACTGGTCACAGCCCTAGCTCCCCTTCATTCCTGCATCCGATTTCCTGCTTGATTATAACTCTCCGAGCCTATTGAGTGCAGCCGTGGCGGACATGTAAACAACAACTATACTTATGTCCGTTTTAGCGATTTACGGCCCATTCCAGATACTGTACTATTTCATTCAATTCGGCAGTCACGCGTCACGCCCATTTTTTTTTATTGCGGCAATGATTTTATCTCAATTTATCCGAATTCTTTTGGATTTTAATTGTACTAAAATTTCCGGATTAGTGCCGAATTGATCGAAATTGTACAGTATTTGATCCAGACATTGAATTTTCCTGCCCCGAATCACAGTGATACACCCTATGTTAAGCTTCATGAGGTTGAAAATGCGCTCTCGGCCGTGTTTGCCTTCGTATCCGTTTCTCTGTTGTGCGGACAACTCTCCGCTGATGTGAATACATCTTGAGTGGGTCATATTCCTCCAGCGTACAGAGACCCTGGCTCTTCGTACGACTCCGGCGCCATTGAAGACTCTCTGAATGCTATTCAGGCTGCTCTGATTCCACTCCCAGGCAATTCCACTGTCACCAAAATCTCTCCAGACATACGGCTTGAGGTACGAAGATTTGAATACCACGTTGCCCGGGGACTAATCTTGGGTGTGTGAAAAAGATCAATATAAGTAGCTAGCGCATCGAAAATGCCAGTTACGTGAAGTTGGTGAATTCTAGGCATCTGCTGGCCTTCCGTGTCCATTGCACTCTTGGCTTTGTGTTTCCCACTTTTGCGGCGACAACGGAAGAATTCCGCCGAGGAGCTACCAGTCAATGGAACGGGAATCGTTCACGCAATATGGTTATACCGCAATCATGAGGGCCTCAAGACACTGCTGGACCAGGTCCACCACCCGACCACTGATAAATCTCAGGGCCACGGGAATGGTAAAGAATAAGCTGGTTGGGAGGCGGATCGACTCAGACGGGCAAGACCTGTGAATCTGGCTAGGTCGCGCGTAGAAGCGGTGATGGACAACGGACGCTATACGTAGTTGATGTCGAACTATTAGAATTTCAAGTGTGACATAGCTGATTTGCCCAGTCTGCTAACCAGCCTCATGACTTGGTTCAGCCGCGATAGCGCATTTTGCCTGTTGCCAACATGCTTGGAATTTTGATTCAAAATTGCAACCGGGCGCTCGCTACCAATGCGGTTTGAGGACCTTGAAGAACTGGTTCAAGTGGTTGGAAAATTCAGTGCCACCAGGCATCCCGGTCTACTATATGTATTATTGACAGCCCTATATTTTGTCTCTTGTGGACTTGAAGAAGGCGTGAACCAGGTTCTACAATGAAGTGAACCCTGACATAACTCGCCGGCTCTCCCCGGCCATCAAACATCAATGATCCCAGCAGTTACATACTTACTTACAGGAGAGTCCGGATACTTCCCGCCTCAAGTTTATAGAATGAACAGTTCCCGCTCGGTGCGGGGCCCGCACTCCCTAACTAACGGGAAGTTGCTCTCGCCTGATCGGGCGACGTCTTGGCAGTTGAGGCCTTTGATCCGAGTCATAGGTATCACGGTTGGATCTCATTACCGTCGCAACATCGGACTGCATCCAGGTACTCGGCTTGGCGGGTGCATAATTAAACGAGCCCTAGATTGGTCTCTTGTGGCCTTGAATAATGGAGCCTGAACCAGGTTCTACAGTGAAGTGAAACCAGACATAACTCGCCGGCTCTCCACGGCCATCAAACATCAATGATCCCAGCAGTTACATACTTACAGAAGAGTCCGGATACTTACGGAGCAAACCCGTCTCAAGTTTATAGAACGAACAGTTCCTGCTCGGTGCGGGGCGCGCACTCCCTAACTAACGAGAAGTCGCTCTCGCCTGATCGGGCGACGTCTTAGCAGTTGAAGCCTTCATAGATCACGGATCTCATTACCGTCGTGACACCGGACTGCATCCAGGTACTCGGCTTGGCGGGTGCATAATTAAAGTGATGGTAAAAAGCAAAGGCACAGGTTCTCGGACAAATGCTGCAGATAGTTAATTTTGGAAGAGCGGGAGCGTTGGTTGGCTCATGATGACCAAAGCGGTTTCCACCCGTGTGGCACGACAAAAGTAGCCGAGAAATTGCCAAGGGAGTTGTATTGAATGAGAATTTTTGGAAAGATTCCCGTAACGTCTCCTGCCGTGTAACTATGTCCGACTCACAAGTTTTCCTCCCGGGCGAAACGGTGAATTACTTGCGAGAAAGGGCTTGGAAATCCTGCAGGAATACCGGGTAATGTAAAAGGCCGGGCTTGGCCCACTCCGCTCGGCGCGCAAAGAGTTTACATAGGTTGACACTGGTTGACACAGTTCCCTCGATCACCGCGTCGATCAACTGAATTGACTTTACGCTAACGTCAACTTATAAGCCACCATTAGTCGCGGCGTCCCTCCTGTGTTTACTCCTCCCGCCACCATGTCCATCGAAAAGCAAAAACAAGTGAATCCCTCAGGATCCTCGCTCTCTTTTCTGCACCTCAGCTATCGGATCGAAACCAAGGGCGGCAAGGGCAAGCTCCTAGTCGACGATATCTCCGTCACCGTCAAGGCGGGCGAACTCCTCGCCATTATGGTCCGTCGTGCTAGCACTATAAACTGTGGCGCTCCGTGACTCACGGTCGATTTGTATCTCCTAGGGTCCCTCTGGCGCTGGTACGTACACTATGGGCTGTGCGCCGCCTCCTTAAACCCAGTTATATCGTCACTAGGCAAGAGCACTCTCCTCGACCTCATGGCGTTCCGCAAAATCGCTGTGGACGGAGCAGTGGTAAGTCTTTAGCTCAATTCTGACTGTCCGAGGATGGCCGACACACATCGCCGCACCGCAGGTTAGGCTCAATGGAGAAAAGCTAACCGCGAAGAGGATGCAGCAAATGTCTACATTCGTCGAACAAGAAGACGCTCTGCTCGGGGTCCTCACTGTTCGCGAGAGTGTCACGTATGCCCTTCGCCTCCAGTGCGTCGAATCCTCTTATTTGTTTCACGCTAACATGAAGAAAATATTCAACTTGCAGTCTCCCAATGCTCTCTCGCCGCGACGCCGGCGCGCGCGTCGACCGCGTCCTCACTGCTCTTGGCCTTCAGTCGTGCGCCGATCAGCGAATAGGCACGCCAATCTCCCGCGGAATCTCGGGCGGTAGGCAAAAATGAACTTTCCTTGACGTGGCATCTGATCCCATTTTCCAACAGGCCAAAAGCGCCGCGTCACGGCCGCCTGCGCAATGGTCACATTCCCGTACGTGCATACGTCTTCATGTTCATTTCTTGACTTCTTTCCTGCCTGCAATTACCCAATCGCTAATTACCAATTATGTTTTCCAGTCGCATTCTGCTCCTCGACGAAGTCACTTCAGGCGTGAGTACCTGTTATCTAATAAATTAAACGCCGCCTGCCTGTCAAATTCAACCTTCCTCCTTCCTTCCTGTCTCACCTGCCATCTCGCTTTCGTCCGCAAGACTTAGACTAACTCAAACCTTCCTCCTTTTTTGGCATTTCTTCCCTTTCCTTTTTTGGTTTTGATTTATTCTGGCATTTTAGCTTGACAGCACCGCCGCGCGCGAAGTCATGTCTGCCATCCGCACGCTCGCGCGGGCAGAGGGCATCATCGTGATCGCGACCATCCACCAGCCCGCCCTGGCCACGCTCGCGCAGTTCACTTCCCTCCTCCTCCTCGCCGACGGCCAAACGTGTTACTCTGGGCCCGTGGACGGCTTGGAGGGTTTCATGGAGCGGTGGGGGAAGCCTGTTGGCAAATTCGTGAGTCAGCCGAATATAAACAATCCGCCGTGTCTGGAGGTATTTTTGTTGACGGCGTTCCTGTTCGATTCTATCAGACCACGCCCTCCGACCACGCGATGAACTTCCTCAACGGGGACTTTTCCGAAGGGACGGGGCACGTGCGCGCCTTCCGCGAATTCTATCTCTCAACGAACCCCGCGCTGCCGGACGAGATCGAGTTACTCGCTCTGGGATCCCGCGGCGAGGGCACCACCAGCTCGTTCTTCGCATCGGATACCGAGCAGGAACACGAACACGAACACGAGCGCGGATACGGACGCAAACATGCACACGAACATGCCCACGCCCACGCACACCAGCACGAATACGGTAAAGCGGGGCCGCTGGGCACTTTGTTCTGGAATACGCTCGTCTTGAGCGAGCGGACGGCGTTTAACTATTCGCGCAATTTGCTCGCCTATGGGGTACGGGCGGGGATGTATGCTGGTGCGTTGTTCCTCCGTCTTCCTTTTCTTTTCCGAATTCGCATATGTCCCATGCTTTGCTTCCAAAATGGCTTCGCCCGTTTTATTTCGGCTTCATCATTTCTCCATTTTTGAATGTCGAACGGACTAACCTGACTGGATCGTGTCTTGTTCATGCAGGGATGGGGCTCATGCTCGCGTACGTCTCATCCTTTCTCTACCTTGATTTCTATTCGCTCCCTAAAGTCTAAATCGCCACCAACGCTGACCTCTTTCCTCCTTTTCTACGCGATTTCAGCACCATCTGGATCCGCCTCGGCACCGCCGACTCGAAGATCAACGATAGGCTCTCGGTGCACTTTTACAGTGTTGCGTTTTTGGCATTTGTTAGTACTCGCCCGCCTTCATTTTGATCCGAAACTGAGAAAACCTTATGCAGATGTCCGTCGCTGGGATCCCTGGGTGTGCGTCTATCCATCCATTTCATTTTGATTTTATTTCATCATGACGCACGTCCAGTCCTCGAAGAACGCGCAGTATACTACCGCGAGTCAAAAAACGGGTTGTACACGACGCTCCCATTTGTCCTCTCCAACACGCTCGTCGGGATGCCGTTCTTATTCGTGTGCACGCTTTTGTTTACGCTGATATCGTATTGGGCGATTGTGAGTCGTTCCTTTCATCATTCCCCTCCTATTGTTTCTGTTTCTTTTCAGTTCCAATTTCATTGATGTTCGACTTTTTCGTCATAGGGTCTCCACCACGGTGCACCGGCGTTCTTCCGCTTCCTTGCGTTCCTGTACCTCGCGATCCTGGCAGCAGAGAGCCAGATGCTCGTCATCGCGGCCCTGTTGCCGATATTCGTCGCCGCACTCGCGATCGGTGCTTTGTACGTCTCCTCATTTCTTTTATTTCCCGGCATCAGCGACTCAGCATGTGTACCACTTCAGCGTGAACGGATTCTGGATGAGCGTGGGCGGGTATTTGTACGTCGTCATTCAAATCGAAATCGAACCCAAACTTACGACCGCGCCGAACAGCATCAAAGCGCGCTCGCTCCCGCGGTTTTGGTTCTACTCGTTCCATTACATGGATTACCAGCGTTATGCATTCGAGTTACTGACGAACGTAAGTCAAAATTCCATTCCTCTTTTCCCTGTCCCTTCGCTCCAGCTATCAACGATTCACTCAAATTATCGCCACGATAACTGCAGTCCGATCTTCGCGGCCTTACTTTTACCTGCGACTCGACACCCGCCGGTTGCGTTTGCGTCTACCCGTCCTCAACCCCCGAGACCTGCACCGTCTCCGGCGCAGATGTCCTCGCATACCTCGATATCGGGGATATCGGCTACGGCAAATGGGCAGCGATTCTGGTTTGCATCTTTGTGATTTATCGCGTTGGGTGCGTGTTCCATTCTTTTGAGCGCTCTGTTGCTTCTTTGGAAATTCATGTTGATTGTTCATTGTGCGCTAGCCTTTATTTTGCGCTCAAGGCACGCTCGAAGTGAATAGAGCAGAAAAGGACGCGATGTGTCTACCCATGGTCAATACATCTATTACGAAGCAAGTATCTGTGCATGCTGCGTGTTGAATTCTTGGGTTGAAATGTATGATTGCTGCACGAGTACACAAGAAATTAATTGGTCGCATTGTTTTGTTATGATATACATTTGACGTTACGATAGTCCTTCCATAATAGCGATTGCTTCAGGTTTGCACCATGACTCTGTGTCTTAGGAAATTATTGACAGAAAATTCGTGCAAGGAAGTAGTTAACTTCTCCAGACATTTTCTCATTCAATCGAACCACCTTCTGAAGGTTTGATATGCTAGAGCTCGCACTCCCGCTCAGCGGCACTCGTCCGCAACCCTTTGCCGCGATTTAGGTTGAGGTACCCTTCAGGATTTTCTGCGCCATCGCTGTATCTGCCAGAGTGCCGAGAAGGAGGCCGAGATGCCCAACGATGGTTGAATCAAGTGGAAAACAAGAATGTCACCGTTACGGGTTCCTCAAGTGTTCAGTTCAGAGGCCATCGTTACGCGTCACCTGAACATTCGATTTCAACTGACTATTGGCAACTATTGGCAGACCAATCTATTCTGCTTGGGTGTCCTGCAATATCAAGTCGGCCGCCTTTTCCGAAAGCTGTAACAAAAGGTCAGTCGGGACTTCCGAGACGACCGTGGCCTACCATGTATGTTGGCGTAGTTGGGAAGAAGCCTGGCGCATCGGGCCAAGAACTCATGTCAACCACGCGGAGACTCGATACGCCCCGAACGCGGAAGCGTTCGTCTAACACCGCTTGATCATCTGCACTTCGACGATCAGAATCGCGAATTACGTAGACTTTGGACGCACCGTCGTCCGCTCCCATCTTATTGGTGCAACATCCGTGGTGCGCTACTTGAAATCAGCCAAGAAAAAAAACGTGAGGAGTGCGCTGACAAAATATGTGCTCAAAGATGTACTCATTGAGCTCTTCGTCAGTTTGAGCCTCGGGACCAGGATTGACCTCTTGCAGAATATGCTCCGCGATGTGAGGAAGCTCCACAACTTGCCTCGCGGTCCGGATTCCTCCTCTCAGCGCCGCAAGATCTCTCTGAATATCGGGGGAATCGACTGGCTGGAAATGGAGTTTTTGGATGTCCAAGACGTCCTGTGGATGAGATCCGGTCAAACGAACATAGCCTCGCGACGATGCGTGTCCTTTGAGAGTAATTGCGCTGAACCCGTTGACGAAGAAACCCGGGTCTAAGTGCAATTCTCAGCTGGCGTCTGCGTCCATAGAGCAGGATTACCTGAAACGTAGCCCATATCCCATGCAGGCACCCTGGAAAGACCGTCGAGTCATTTCAGATTCTTTTTGGGGTGTGTGTGAGCTCTCTCACCAGTACTGAAGCACATCAGGGTCGTCCAGATCGTCAGTGGACTTCCAGACCAAGGCACCCGGAAAACCGACTCCTAGTGTATACGGTGTCCCGTCGTGTTTTGGGGCAGCAGCGTCCCATGCCGCAAGGCATGGATCTGTGGCAGGGTCGGTGCCGAACGTGCAATTACTCGCCGGCGGGTCTTCTTTGAGGAGCCAGGTTATGGGTATTTCGTCGTTATCTCACATGCTGTGAGCCTGCGATTTGAAGATAGAAAGTCGCACACCTCTCAAGTTCTGCCCGACCCCAGAGAGATCAACAAACGCATCGATCCCGAATGATTCGAGATGTGTTTTGTTTCCGATTCCAGAAAGCTTCCAAAGAAATCAGTCTTCACATGAGGTAAGCGAGCGTGGTGGGGTACCATAAGCTGCAGGAAAAAGTGAGTGGAGGATGTTTCTCCTTGAAGATATTATGATACCAATTGGGGACTCTGGAAAAGTCCAGCACTAACGATCACTTCGTGTCGAGCATAATACTCCGTCAAGTCAAGTTCAACCTTCCCGGTAAACTGATCTGAGACGGGTAGGAAGGCGTTGGGAGCGACTTGGAGTCCATAAGCGCGTGGAGCCTGCGAGGCGCCCTCTGGTTGACAAAGTAAAACCTTTGTGGCAAGTGTGCCGAGAGCAAAGGCAAGATTCCTCGGATGATCGCGCTGTACTTGATGCAGGCGTTCTTTGACCGTAGATCTTTCATTCGTTGCATTCACCGTACTGCTCAGAGCGGTCATGGTGAAGTTTGGAGGGCTAGCACGGGTATTGATATCGAGGACGTTCGGAGCGCTATTAGCGAGACCGATGGTGATATCATTTAGTTGGGGATCTAAAAATGAATGGCTTAATCAGAGGCTCTCATCAAATCCGGGGAAGAAGGACGCTTACCTGAACCATTCGAAGGGGTGACCGGACCTCCGATTGTGCCAAGCCAACCGTGGAACCCATGATCCGGATTGGGCTGAGGTAGATAGAGATTACGCTCGAGGCGGACAAAGTAATCCCACACGTTATCCAGTGACCAAGAGGGATCGTTGAATGTCGTCTCGAGAGCATCAAAATTTGGTTTGAGACCGGCCATGACGTTCACCATCGCGTTATGAAGTGCACATCCCCCTACACCTTGGGCTCGAGGATACCTGTGAAAATGGATTAGCGTTGAGCAGTCCGATGTCAGCTCGACACATACCAAGTGTTGTTGTTTTGAAACTGGAAGTCAGGCGGATAATCGTGCATTGTATAATTCAGGGCAACGACCGGATCTGGAGATGATGTCGTCGGCCAGGAATCGACATCATAATGCAGAGGTGGAAGAAGGTACCAGATAAAACCAAGCCCCCGTACGCTGGAATGGCGACATCCAAGGATTCCACATTCTGCCCCGCATCCACCACCAGAACTTAACGAGTGGAAACCAAGGTGAGAAGAAAGCGATAACGGCGTAGATATAGCGGTCGACATACCAGAATAGCCAGATTCAGCTAAGCGAGCAGCGAGCGGTCCTCCTCCCGGACCAGCGCCTACTACAATGAAATCGAAAATATGTTTGGCATTCTGTTTTGGGGAAACGTCCGTGCACGATGGAAGGCCATAGGCCCCCAGTGCGTATTGAGTGAACAAAGAGAACACAGACAGCGCGAACCAGCTCCGGAAACGACGCATTGGCACGGGCTATGAGGAGGGGAAGGCTTGACCTCCGCATTGTGGGCCTACTGATATACCCATGACCGTCAGGGTCGGAGGGAGTGACAACATACGTGATGAACAGATGATAGAAGCCTTCAACTATGTCCGAAAACAAAAAAGGAAGCATCTCTTGGGATTCGAAGCTGATGAATATAAGAATCGACAGCGCCACGTAACAGATTGGCTGCTCACCTTCAGGTCTCCGCTCTACAGCTCGGTTTCTGTCTGCAATGCACAAATGTTAGATGCGTAGGGCTTCGTTGAACGGCTTGTAATCGCTAAGTCCACGGACCACGGAAGCCGGAAAGCCGACATGACATACTACGCAGACACGCACACACCGGGCTTACGATATAGAGTGAGACCCGTGTTTCAAAAAGAAACTAATCAAGGAAAAATCAGGGCGGATTCAGTTAGCTTCCGCTTACCTGTCAGCTTCGTCCAACGTGTGTGGGTCCGTACGTCGGCTTTCCAATACCACCCAAAGATCGGATATGTTCCAACTAGGGAGTCCAGGGACAATAGTGCGAGAGACGAGCTTGCGTGTATCTCGGAGGCTGACTTGCTTGTGTTGGGAATAATGATGATTCTTTGGGTGTCCTAGCAAGTTATAGATAAATCCTCCGAGTGGTGAGAAAACGAAGGGCCTCGTGGGATTTAAATATGGTACCCCGTCAATCTAAGTAGTTCCCTAGAGTTGATTTTCAGCGGCAAGTTTATGAAGTGTAGTCTCTCGTAGACACGCTGAATACAGGCGCTAGGCCAAGTCAGTACCTGTCAGGTCGGTCGGATACCTGAACCGAAGTGAGCTTGATAAAATGTTGATCACAGGGGTAAAACAGAAGCGCAAGCGGCGTTGTATGCGGCACCTGGCCAGCCGACGCTTCTGGGAACATCGATCCAGAGTTTTGCGAGGCCCACAATCCTCCGCACCTTTGATCAATATCAATTCAATGTTCTGAGATTTTCCGGGTGAGCACTTTTGCTTCGCCTGTGGCGAACCACGGACTGCTGCTGTGATACGCCTAGGCTCCAGCTGTTTTGTCTGCGCGTAGGGGCCGAGTACAACCTAAACAGGCGCGTTCTTGAATCGAAGTAGAACAGACGCAATGTACGATGGTGGCGAGAGCGGCAAAGCGGGCAGGTGATGGCGTAGAACAAGCTGGAATGACATCACTGATGTCGGGAGACGCTGATCCCATTAAATCTGCCCTTGTCGTGAGCCTTCATCTTCACAGCTGGTTCCTACACTCTTCAGACAAAACTGGGCCGACGCGAATTCCTCCCGAGTCGGAAATGCGTGGTCCATCGGCATCTTCGGATTAAGTATTCGAGCCCAAAATATTATGACACGTCCTCTCACGTATGTTCCCCCATTGCCGAGTCTAAGCCCAAGCCCGATCCCGACCAAAGCAACCGTGACCCCCCCGCCGCTGCCCTGGACCCCGCTCCCAATACCGCCGTGCACCCCGCCAAACGCCCGCCCTATGCCTTATCCGCGCCAGCCCATCCCCGACACCATCTCTTCCATCTAGTACGCGCCGTGGCCCTCCCGCCCACACGTGCTCAGCATGAGAACCAGGGCTGCTGTCAGCTGATGTAGTAACAGAAACTTCAGCAGGTGGCGTGACCACTCGGATGCATTGTTAGCCACGGCCAACGAGCTCCGCTTGAAGCCCGCACCGTGACTAAACGTAACGGGCTCGTTCATAGCGTACCCCTCCTCTTTCTTCCTTCCGATCCCTTTTCTTGCGTCTTGCGCCCAACATCTTACCTGCACACTGAATTCTTCTTCGACGATCCGGTAGGTAAGACGTTTGCAAGGCAGGGTACATTTGCGGCCTTATATTCCTAAAGTCATCGATTTTGCCTGCGTTGGTCTTCGGACGTGTCATATACATTCCAGTATCCCCCTGGCCAATGTGCGGTCTCATCTCGGCCTTTTACCCGGATGGTGTCACTCCTCCTCCTCTTGAGGTTTTGGAGCTTGGCCTCGACGCGTCTCTTGAAACTATCAAGCATCGTTAACCTGACTCGAGAGGTAAATACGTCTCGGAAGATGGGCGTGTCGGTATGTGCATAGAGTAAGCTCGAGCTTCAAAACGGTCCTGACAGTTCGTTGTAGGTCTGGGGCATGTGAGGCTTTCCATAATCGACCTCCCAACAGGCCAGCAGCCTCTTTCGGATGAAGAAAACTCGATCCATTGCGTTGTTACTGGGGAACTTTATGATCATGACCGCATTCGTGCAGAAATGCAAAAGTCAGGGTTATTCATTCAAAACGAAATCTGACTCGGAGCTCGTGGTGCAACTGTGAGTAAAGCTGATTTGGCTTCACGACTTCTTTGTGGCTGGACGCTTATTTTCACTGCAGGTACAAACGTGATGTCGCCAACCTGCTGTTCCATCTGCGCGGCGAATTCGCATTTGCTCTCTACGATGCCAACCGGCCCTTACTGCTTGCTGCGCGGGACAGATTCGGGATCAAGCCGCTCTACTACACCGTCCCCAATGGATGTATTCTCTTTGGCAGCGAGATGAAGGCCTTCATGGGCCCCGGATGGCAGGCTGAATGGGACATAGAGAGCATCGTCAATAACGCTGACTTTGCAAATGAGCGTACATTTTTCAAAGGAGTCAAGAAGGTACGTATATATTTCCGAGACTCGATTCGTCTCTGATACTCAATCAGCTACCCTCTGGCTACTATGCCATGTGAAAAGCCTCGGGGGACATGGAATTCCGCCCGTACTGGGATCTCTGCTATCCGCATCCCTCGACGGCGCCTTCCACCTCTCTCGATTGCATGGATTCAACCGTACGAGATCTCCTCATCGAGGCGGTGCGCCTCCGCCTGCGCGCGGACGTCCCATGGGCGGTCTACCTCAGCGGTAGCATCGACAGCTCTTCAGTCGCTGGTATTGCGACACAATTACTCCGAGAGAAAGACCACAATGCCAAACTGACCGCGTTCACCCTGGCCTTCGTTGGTGCGAGGGAAAAATTGCATAATTCTATTGTGAGCTAACGCGCTTCCGTTGTAGAGGACGAGATCACCGACGAATCGCCACTCGCAGCGCGAACCGCGGCTCGTCTTGGAGCCGACCTACTCAAAGTCGACACCACTGAAGCCAAATTGGTTGCCCTCCTCGAGGAATCCGTCTGGCACTCGGAGATGGTTAATCACAGCTTCCACGGCGCCAGAAAACTCCTCTTGTCGCAGGCGGTCCGCGACGCCGGCTACAAGGTCCATATTAATCACATTGATTTATTTTATTGACAAGGCGCTCAAAGCTCGTGCTTGATTCAGGTCGCCTTGTCCGGCGAGGGCGCCGATGAAATATTCGGCGGTTACCCTTTGTTCTATCTTGATTACCTTCGGAACCCCGATCCCGCTGCAGCTGAGCTAGGCATATCACTCCCATCTGAGGTGGAGCGCGACATAATGGCAGAAGATACCAGGCAAGGACAGGTATAAAGCGATGGCCTGATAACGCCATGTCGCAGCATAAATCGGCCGGGCCTCGTCCGCTACTCAACATCACTGCGCATCTCGCGCTGGAAAGGTTACACAATCCCAACTCGACGATCTTTCGATCCGAGCTCGCGGACCTAGTGAAAAGGGCATGCATGTCTCACTGCATCGAGGAGGTCATCGATATTTGGGTCCGAAAGAACTCTTTTTCGGGAGCGTGGCACAGTCTCCACGTTTCTCTTGTATGTTTCAGTCTCCTCATTTTTGCGCCCGCTAACCAATAGCCGGTTCGCAGTACGTGATGACCAAAACGCTGCTGGAAAAAATGTTGTTGAACTATATTGGAGATCGCAACGACATGGCCAACTCCGTAGAGAGTCGAGTGCCTTTCCTGGATCATCATTTGGTGGAATATGTCAACAGTTTACCACCGTAAGAACTGCTTTTGACCTTCCTGGTCGCAGAACCCCACTGATAAAGCTCATTTTAGATCCCTCGAAATCAGGCCGCTGCCTGGAGCCGAGCCCGGACAGTGGACGCTGACCGAAAAATGGATTCTCCGCCAAGCAATGAAGCCGTTCGTCACCGACGAGGTATACATGCGCAAAAAAGTATCCTTCAATCCGCCTCCGTCTGGGGCGCCGGCCTTGGCGTCGGAGTCTATACAACCCTCATCACTTCGTCAGTTCGGCTAATTTTGCGAAAGTTTGTGACCTCATATAAATTTAGCAAATTTGAGGATTGTTCGTCACTTGGGACTCCCAGCTGTTAATGTTTGTCAGTTCAGATTTCCCGCTGCGAAAGTCCGTCAATTCAGCATTTTTGTCACACGAACCACGTGGCTGTTCCATGCCACTGTCGTCACCCGCCTTCTTTGTGCTCCAACCACCACATTCTCTCCACTAACCACCACATTCCCTCAACTAACCGTTACACTGTGTCCACGAGGTTGATGTATTCTAACAGCATCTGGGTTGAAAATCAATCGCTCGAGGCGCAGATGTGGGTTCCGATGGCAAGTGAGTGTCCTACGAAATGCACCGGTGGTGATTTCGTCTTAACAACCACCAGTTTTTTGGATATCGGGTATGAAAGCCTTGAACCTACCGCTGACTGAGCCCCCACAACATCGTATGACTGTGCTCGTGCTTTCTTGTTCGATGGTTTCCCATATTTTACATCCAATCGCCAGTGGTTGACCAGCTCCCTACGACATCAAGCATCACTCCCGACACTGCTTCTTTCGATAGTACTCTTCTTTTTAATCCCCAAAAAGACGGCTTGACCATCCCCTCAAGCACAATCTTCTCAGAACAGGTTGTTTCATCATTAATCTGTGTGTATGCACTGAAGTGACACTGACACATATTTCCGGGCTATATCTAGGTGACGCCACGTCGAAGGTAACAGACACTTGCACTGACTGGCAGAAATTCTGCGCCTTGGTCACTGATATCAACAGCGTGTCGCAATGCGCCCTTCAACCTGATCCGTGCCCGACAACTCCGCCTCCCGCACCATTGCATATTCGTTGGCGCTCGATTTCAATGTTGCCGAGATGTCGGGGCCTTCTGATAGCTACTTTATTCATTCGCATATACTCGTGTAGAGTCCCTGTACCTAGCCTATCACTTACCACCTGCCCGCAAAAAATATCATCTCAACAGAATGCTGCACGAAATTCAGAAGAACATAGGTCAGTGTTATTCCATAATCCTACATCTTCCCTATTTGGTGCCAGTAAGCCCCAGTTTCCTTGATTTCCATTGTCTCCATATTTTATTGGTTGTTTCCGACGAGTTTTTACAAGTGCAAAATTGGTCCGCATGTTACCGTCACACGCAACCTGAGTCAACATTGTACTTAGCAGATATCCGGACGGACGCTGGACAGCCATGGTTCGTGTCACAGGGTGATGGAAATGTTGAACTGAAGGAGATTCACAGCGAGGAACTGAACTGATGAAGATTCACAGCTGAGACTCTCAAGTGACGAAGATTCACAGCTAGGAGTCCCAAGTGACGAAGAATATCTCAAATTTGCTAAATTTACATGGGGTGATGAATTTTCTCAAAATTAGCCGAACTGACGAAGTGACGAAGGTGGCGCGGACTCCTTGGCGTCTGACCTCGTCCCGCTCCAAATACACCTCAAGACGCGGATCACGCGGGCGAGCGTTGAACGGCTAGGATTTATCAGTTGGCCGGTGGTGGAGAAGCTACTTGGCGATTATCTGGATAAGCCCGAGTTTCCAGTGCAGGGCACTCTTGCCGCCAATATTGATGCGCGCGCTCGTGTGTTGATGACGGTTCTTAGTTATATCGTCCCGCAGGAGCGCTTTCACGTCCCGTCGTACCGACATGCAGTTTGAATACCATGTATAGGAAGCTCCTCCCCGTAGCAACTTGACAAGCCTCAAAGGCACTTCATTTTTGTCGTTCAACCTTTACCTTCATCTGTGACTTGGATACGTGAATTGATCATGAACAGAAGAACCCCCGAACGAGCAAATGCGCCATGGTCAATGTGTTGGAGTTACGAGTGATATATGCGTGCACTGCATCGCCAACTGCTAACTCCGAGATGCATTTCCTCTGTCGTGTTACCGTACTTGGTGGTTGACAAGTTAAATAGATGCTTTAATTATAGTACAGTAGTTTATATGTAGCGTAGTTTCGAATGGATTCCCCGCGCATTTGCAACGGGCCCATTGCTAATACTGGATTCTGGTCTATTGATTCCAACACAATGTACAACCCAGGTGGTGAGCATCTGCGTGTGCATGTGAATTAAGTCTACATTATGTGCGAGTCCTAGGTAGAAAGGCCCTGTGGCAAGGTGTATGAGGGAGTACTTCGCGATCTAAAAATGCTAGCGGAGCCTCTGATAAGCGCTACCAGGGGGGACATCAGGCCGCGTGAAACTGCGGCCAATGCTGACTGCCACGTCCAATACCGCACGGAGACTGTTCTTCCTGGTGTTGGCCTTGCCGAGCCGCGAGACCCCGGCATTGCGAACGCTGATGTTAAGAGCCGGAATCCTTTCATCGAAATCCTTATCCGACGCATTCGGGTCGCACACATTCTCGTCCCAATCAGGGCCTGCCAGTTCAGCGAAGCTTCTGAGGCGCTGGCGGAGTGGTTCACGGTGTGAATTCACATCGTTTGAAGAGCTCTTCCCCGCAACTTGGGGAATAGTCTCCAGATTCGCGTCCCCGGCGGCATGCCCGAGTTCAACCGGTGACATTGTGGTGTCTTCCTCTGGCTGCGCAATCGACTCATCCATTGAGAGAGCGGGCTGCGCGTCTGGGGAGGCGCAACGCGAGATGAGTTCGTAGTCAGCAGTAACTGTCGCTGGCTGGTAATCGGGGCTTGTGATGGGTGCAACCGGCGACGGCTCGAATGCAGGCGTGGAAGTGTGGTGCTCAATCCGGAGAACAGGATACGCAAGGTCGACCGAGGGGAGTCTTCCGGCGGTGGGCAAGGGCGGGAGATCGTCATCTGCATCCACAACGTCGACCGACGGCATTCTTCCCGGAGTGGGTGAATCGGCAACACTGTGATGGGTTTGTGGACTGGACGGGAGATCACAATCTGCATCCACAAGGTCGACCGACGTAATTCTGCAGGGAGTGGGCAAATCGGCCATAGTAATATGCATTGGTGAGCTGGACGGGAGGTCACAATGGGCAGGGTCGATCGAGGGGCCATCTCCATCCACCAGGTTGGCCAACAGAATTCTGCCGGGGGTGAGTAAATCAGCAACACCGTCGTGCCTTTGTAGACTGGACGGTGGCGTGCGCAGTGGATGGTTTGACAGAATCTGCAAAGGAATACCGCCAATTTTCATTGATGGTGGACGAATCTCGATAATCGGCGCGGATGGACTTGGTGGGCAGCTGGTCGGAAGGGAGGCACGGTTCCTGGCCGGAGGTAGCGACAACCGATTGTCAAAATACTTTCGGTTGATATGCTGCGCCCACACTCCGTTCCCGATCATGAGAAAGATAACCTCAGAGGCTACACTCGCTGCCATCTCCCTGGGCTTCGGGATCTCTTTTAATAATCGAAGGGTAGAAATAATGGTCGGAAGGACCGCGATGATAGAGAGCGACTAAGGCGAAGAGATCAAAAAAAGCACAGAAATGGAACCAGAGAAAAGTAGACGCACTTGGCCGTATGAGAAACTGTACCCGGGGTCTACTCGCCAGATGACCAATGCAATGGACCAATTGAAATAAGTGATTAACATCAGCCCAAAGACAAGCCATTGGTGCCTTTTCAGGATCCTGTTTAATTGTGAGCACCTGCAAACGATGAGTTTGAGGTGGACAAACAAATGCGGCTGCCACCACCACGACACCTTACTCCCCCACAGATAACCTTCTTCAACGTAGGTGGTATATCTGATGAGATACACCGCAAGTACGCCGCAACTGAAAACCGCGTAAATGCCCACATTAAGTATGGCAGAAAAGATGCCTGGGCCGACAACTTCAGTCAAATACGTCCGCAGCCCCATGGTCGCACAGTCATCTCCAGGAAATGTTCTGCCCCTGAGCCATACAACTAGGTTCATGGCCACCCAGTTACAAAGGAGTACCGGGCAAAACACAGCTTTGAGAGGAATGCGCTTGGTCTTATGAACGGACCACCACGCGTACAGCTGTCGAAAGCTGAGGTGCATTAGGTACCAAGAAATCGGCGAGTGAACCACCGTCAAGGTGAAAATGCCGTCGAAAAGAGTGAATTGGTGCCGACCGATGCTGATCATGGTGGAAACCACAATCGAACCCATCTGAATTAGAATGTTCCGGAGGGCGTCATCGGAGTCCTTTTCGTTACCCCACCTGATCAAAACGCCTGGGTGTGAACGTAAGTGCGGGTCCTCATCTACAAAGATGTGTGGGTCACCAGCGAGAATGTTCATAACGAAACCTGAGATTGCCGTCAGTTACATATAACTCATGTGGTCGCCGGGAGGCTTACTAGATAATCGAACCGCATATCCGAGAACATCTGGATCGAATGCCCCACTCAGATCAGAGTCAGAGAGGGCACTGGCCAGAAGCACCGACGGTGGTAAAGCCAATGATAATTCACACAGATTTGGATGGTGGTGTGTGTAGTTCCCAGGTGAGGCGGACATGAATAGGAGACAAGAGAGGGGTTGCAGTGAGTGATGGTTCGTTGTACCCTCTTCGTCTTTAAAGCTTTGAGCGGCGTTTCTGGTTTGAGAAAACAATAGTTACTATGTGCACTCCGTACTCACGCTGAACTCACGTTGGCCATTAGAGCGGGAGTTCCTGTACAAAGTTCTCCTTGAAAAACTTCGGAGGCGGGGTTTCTAGTTTAGGAAACAATGGTTACCATTCGAAGTTGATGCCGCTTTGGTTCGACGTTTGACAAAGAAAGGCATCAGCGGAGGAACAAGACGTGAGAAAATACGCCTACCAACAGCATTTTTTCGCGGGGGATAGTGTGCTGGTGTTTACCACCTTGTACATGGTCCATGGCAACGTTTTGTGCTCTGACGTGGGGCTTAATTCGAAATTTGACGCCACATTGTTCTTTGTTCCCGCGCAGTCTTGTCCTTGTTCCGAGTTAGTGGTCTGCGCGCGCCGTGAGCGTTAACGCATTAGTCCTGCAACCATGCGCAAAAATAGTTACTCGATGCGACGTCCAAAAAGATCTCGCATTGTTCAAACCCCAAGTACCCAACCGAGCCCCGATTGAAACGGGTTTGCTCCGCAACAGCGCGGCACCTGCATTCTGAATTTCTTTCGCACACGAGTCGAGCACCCTCTGCGTGGTCCAGGCTTTGAGGGCCGCATGTAGCGCGTGGAATTTGTGGGGCTGGGATAGAGAGCGGGTAGGTAACAGTAAAGGAAGAAGTGATGCATTTGGTCAGAATGTAACTGTGGAAAACCGCACCCGCGGGTTATGGTGAATAAAGGTTGGTCTCCGAGCAGGAGGTTGAAATGTTAGGAGGCGGAGCGGCCGAGGGACCTAGAGGAGGCGAGCTGGCGGTAAAAAAAACGCAGATGCAGACAGAGGAGCCAGGACGCATAATGCATCGGCCGATACGCAGCCAACGAAGGTGGGGAGAGCGCCGATGTCCTTAGCGATGCCTTTGCGTACGACTCGGACGCAGACGCCAATGCGTGGAGGCAGATGTAGAAACTTGGCGTTACGTGAGCAAGCTTGGCAAGCTCACGGATGAACGTTAACAACTGTGGAGCTGTGCGTATATTACGTAGTGTACGCACATCTACAGATCCTTATCCGTTTACCTTCAAGGGGCACTCGGGATTCAAATGCCGGACAGGGGGTAGGGGGGGGGGGGGTCCCGAGCGAGGCCTTAAAAATCTTTTCATAGGATATTTCAAACTAGGCCAGAATTGTGTTTAAAACACATCTGAGCCCATAGAAAGCTCTGCAATATATGTGTTTGGTCCCCAAAGGTGTCTAGGAACACCTACTAACATTTTTAGCCTGCACAGAAATATTTTTGTAATTTGGAGGCCCTCAGCAGGGCGTCAAACGCTGTCCGAATGACATGTTTGAGTTAGTTCATGGTCCAAATAGCATGTCCTGTGGCCATACGCACCCAGAGACTCATATGCAGAATGTACTCTCATGTTGGCCTATTCGGGCGGGAAGCGGCCATCAGGTGGCGATGCACCTGCACATGACCCGGGGCGGCGGTCCGGCGCTACCCGTGGGAAACACCTTCCCTATATAGGGGGGGAGGGGGGGGGGGTCTGACGGAGGGCCTTAAAAATCTTTTCGACCCCCTATCCGTTATTAGAATCCCGAGTGCCCCTTGTTTACCTTTGTACCACCACCTTCTGTGTACTTGCCAGGCCAAACACTCTCTTGCTGTGTTGTTCTTGCTACCCGGGTCCTCTGCTGCATAGTAAATTCTCTACAGCAGAGTAAGTAGCAAATGCAGTGAGCGCAAAGTATGAAGGTCTATCCGTCACATTATTCGTTTCCAAAAAAAAAACTTGAGTAAAAAAAAAACTTTGAAATCTCAGAATACTTTGATATCGGATTGCTGCATACCTAGGTAGTGTGTTATACTCAACCTCGAAGGAACAGGGCAACATTTGAGTGGATCGGGCACAGAATACAATTTTGTACCAATTGCCGACATCACACAGCCACCATGTCAACAATTTGATCGGGCGCCTTTCTTGACTTCAAGTTGGTCCTGCCTTGTTCTCGCCTCTCCCCGCCTGCCTCCAAGTTTGTCAGGCTAAGCAATTTCAATCTGGAAATTGTTGGCAGACCAAAAAAATTATGTACTGAAGTTGGCGGAGAGCGAATGCAAACTTGGTTGGTTTAGATTTCCGATTGCCACGTACCCAGAAATCCGCGGGTATCCTGCAGATATGATCCGGTGGACGTGGCGATGATTGACGCTTCACAATGTGGATTTTCAACCCCCTCTGGAAGAAAGGCACCTGATCAAATTGTTGACATAGTGGCTGTGCGATGTCGGGAATTGGACCGAAGTTGTATCCTGCGCCCGATCCGCTCAAATGTCACCCTGTTCCTTTGAGATTGAGTATAACACACTGCCTATGTATGCAGCAATCTGATATCAAGGTATTCTGAGATTCCTTTTTTTTATTTTATTTTATTTTATTTTTTTTTATTTGGAGACTCGAGTTTTTTTTTTTGGAGAAAAAAATGTAGATTGACCATCATAAGATAGCATCCATGTAGTATATATATATGCAGTCCCGAGGTATTCTGAGCTTTGAGGGGTTTTTTTTTCTTAGGTCTCAATTTTTTTTTGGAAATGAATAATGTGACGGATAGACCGTCATAGCAAAGCGGGTGTGAATTCACCCTGGTTGACATCGAAATGACATCGAAATGACCCCTGAGCAGAGTTGAAGCAGCAGCAGCAATAATAAAACCGATATGTGTGATCGGGACTCCGGTCACCGGAGTTGCAGCGAGTGGGAAAAGTGGCTCTGAGTCCAATGGGAAGCGACACGTCACGCCAACGTCACGCACTGCCACTGGTAACTTATGTGCCGCAGGCGGGCCGGCGGTCCGTAGAGCCGTCCGGCTTAAATGTCGACGGTTGAATCAACTGGAAACCTCAAGATCTGTGGCGAAGATTTCATGCGTTCGTTTAGAATTCGATTACAAATCGGATTCAACACAATGACAGAGAGCTCAAAAAGTCTCTCGTAGACTTGTTCGTCATGCCCTAAGTACCTTTGAATTGCGCAAGGGACCCCCCACATCAATGAGTCATCTCTCAACGAGGACTGCTACGCAGGGCTCATTATTGCCGTGGAGAACCTAACAGAAACAGCTCTGAAGAGCCCGAACGACCATGCCTTGAGCTCAGCAATGGATTCGCACATGCGGATCTCTTGCATCATGTAATTATAAGCTTAAGGCACATGAAGCAACAGAGTGCAATGAATCTGAATCCATCGATGCAACCTGGCAGCGTGGGCGGTCTACGCTGGGGCTCGCACATAGGAGAACACCAAATTGGGGACGTCATTTCTCAGTTCTGGCTATAGGTGTTGAAGATGTCTCTTGAATTAATCGAGGCTGATGGGACCCTGACGGTCGTGAAGAGCCAGTGACTCATTCGCATTCATTGTGTGGGCTGGGCCATTCTCAAATGAAATGTTCCTACCGGCGTCGGATTGAGACCAAGATAGTTCATGTCTCCGAAACTATCCATTTCCCCAAACCGCTGAATGCGATCCATACTAGTTTAATGCAGGTACAAGGCCTTGGGTGACGGTCTGATTCGCACACACGCCTGCCAGCATAACGGAAGTTCTGAATTATGTAATATCCACACTCCCGACTGAACAGGACGCGAAGAAGAAAAGGAGACCAGTACCTTGTAATACCGTTGCACGAAACTCCATCCCTGCTTAGCTCCAGGGAAGCTCTTGGATCGCTGTTCATTCTCTCAAATCTTTGGTTGAAATTTTCGGTCGTCGTTGATTGACACCGTGGATTTCCGCTGAAACATGGGAAGAAATTCTGATCGCTACGCCAGAAACTCTGTTCCGGGATGAAGGAGAGTGGTCATTAAGTCTCATTGAGGGACCTTTGTTTAGCTTTGGCAATGTTTGAAATTCCTTATTCAACAGTCGCTTTCCATGACCGAGATCCCCGAGCATGGGTTCAAATGTTCAACCATCTCAAGTGGTGCCTTCCGGAGCCCAGAGTCAGTTGTGAGTATCTCATCCTGGCTTCGGCCATTAATTTGGTATTCTCCGAGACTGACTAGGAAGATCCACGCCAAGGTTTCTACGTTCTTGGCGCAAGCCTATTCTTCGCTAAATGAAATGTGCCGTGAAACGCCTGCCATAATTTCCATCAGCAATTTGGCCCATACCTAATATGCCGACGCACATCTCCTAGCCTGCTACACTCGCAAATAGCAAATAGGTCCCCGGGGTGTGCTACCTCGAAAGTAACGATCAGAGAGGTCCTTCCTTAAATTAGGGAGGTTGTGCAAAAGCAGCACGGGCCGCGTGCAGCTTTTTTGCATTGTGCAAAGCCACAAGGGGTTTGTGACTGAATCCAGGTTCATGTCACGATTCGAGCGTTTTGATCCGATCAACGCATGTGACAACACCACATGTGACCCACGTGATACCGCCCTCCCGACGTTACCGACGATCGAGGAAGTTCCCGAGGATGACGATGTTTGACACGCGTGTACCTCCAGATCTTATTTAAAAGACACAAGAACTTGGCGCCATACATGAAGCACATGTCTTTAGTCATGGACACATGGTTACGGAACGGACAACAGAGGTTTATTAATGACTTGGCATTTGACGTGGGAATAGTGGAGCTACGCCTCGCGCGAAGGCAACGGTTGACGCATGATAGACGGAACAATAACGCGTGGTAACCACCGGGACAATAGTAGTTGTAATTATAGTAGATAGTATCACACGGTTCTGTTCACAGTATTTAAGCAGTAGCTAGGACGTAGTTTATTCTGTACCTCTCCTAGTGTTTTATTCAATCTCATTGACGATATTGAAAAGCCACTACCCAATCCGTTCTCATCTTACCGAGTTCTGACGGCTGAATAGAGTTGTTCTTGGAACAGTTCATTTCAGAGCCATACAGGTGAATTAGGTGGTATGGAGTACATTGAACCACTTACCAAATGTAATATGCCATTTTTTGACGTCATTATTCCGTTTGGCATAGCTGCTGTGCAGCTATCGCATTGACACTGCCGAAAACCGCTGTTTACCCCACTTTCCTCCTTTCACCTGATGCCGGAATCAGTGCTGATGGCCTTCAAGGCACTAAATCTGAGGTTTGTATTCATAATAGATAGGGAAGCAAAAGCCGCACGGTGCCACATGCGGCTTTGCACAATGCACAAAAGCCGCATGCGGCTTGTGCGGCTTTTGCACAACCTCCCTATTAATCCATCCTGAGACCATAGCAGTCAATATGTTCCAGTTAAAAGGCAGGGATTTAATATCTCCCAAGTATTTTGAACGGCCATAGCGGTAAAGAGCGTCCACTCCGAGTTTAATCGAGCTGCGAGGGTATGGTATTTTTTTCGTGTATTGCACGTGTGAACAGATTTAAAGGCGAGCTCCAACTAGAATTCACATCACTATCGCCCTCATTTAAAAGCTTAACATGTACATGCCAAACCTGTCTCTCTTCACTCTCCTCGCCGTTTTATCGGGCGTACAAGGACAAACGGAAGAGCTGTTGTGCGAATGCACTACAGGTGGCCAATATAACGAAGCATTCACCAAGAAGTGCTGTGTTCGATCAGGGGGGACTCTCGTTGTTGTGCCTCCGGTATGTACTTACACTTACCTCAGTTCTCATCTTGGAATTGTGTTTGCTAACGGGTGTTCATTTCAAATGTACAGCCTCAGTGCCAGATTGGTGGTTCTGTAATCGATCCTGTACCGGGTTCAGCACTCAACTTCGCTACTTGCTGCCTCAGCCTTGGAGGAGGCTTTTGCTGCACCCCGATCCTTTCCATCCAGTGCCTTGCCCAACGTGTCACGACCAGCGTAAAGGTCTGTGGACACATAACGGAAGTTCTGGATCAACATCCACAGTTGCATTTCTCTGTCTACTGAAGAGGATACGCGGTGATAGGGCGTGTAACGGGATAAGCATGAAAACACCAGTTTTTATTCGTTTTCACATCTATCAGTATGGGAAAGGAGAGGCATTAGATTTGAGAGCGTACACCTCTCCCCGGAGGTGGTAGGCTACGCTGCTGATGACCGAAAGCCAGCGGCTAAACAACTACAAGGGTCGACGACTTAACAAAGGCTCTTATGGGTACTACCTTCTGGCGGGAACTCACTATGCTGGGCTATGGGATGCAGTTCTGCTGTGCCCCTATGCGTCGGAGGTGACTAACGGGGGACTACCAATCATTGATAGTTGACTGCCTTCATCGGCGGGAGAACCGAACAGTTTGAAATAATGATGATATCACAATAACAGAAAGACATGGAGTCTAGCCGAAGGACCGTACAAGTCCTTCTCGATACTACTACCCACTCCTCAGAAGCCAGCTGAAGGTATCCCTTCACTGGCGGCCTTACCTTATAAGCATTAGGACGACCAGCGGGTGTACCAGCCAGTGGCGACCAAAGTGCAAACTGCATATGATAAACATGAAGCTAGCATCTGAACATCACATTATTTGATGGCGGACTAGCGGCTGCAGCTCAGCGGCTGGAAAGCAACACGAAGAGGTTGGGAACCACTCGTTCGTCCCGGACCACACCTCCCAGAAGACAGAGCCCTACACCTGTAGGTCCCATTACGACTAGAAGACTGAAAGACGACTGGCGGCAGATCGGGTCAACCTCGTGAGTCAGCGGGAGTTAGAAGAAGCGGACTGCGTCCGTCACAACCATCAGAAGATGAGCACGCCATAGCGGCTAGGCTCTGGATTCATGTGGAGTAACTGCAGTATGATTGGCCATCCACCCGTTGGCGGCGCGACACGGTTTGATCCTCTTCAGTTCCTTTCATCTCCTTTAGTGACCTCCCGTTTGTATAAAAGACCGCGCTTGAGCATGTATTAGCCAGTATACTATCTGCCTGGAAATCGGGGTGAATATAGTGGACTCTTGAGATAAAAAGACATACTTTTTGATATTCGGAAGAGGACCGGATGAAGCAAAGTCTTGAACAGTCCTCGGAAGCACGAGACATAAGTGCCCCCGCTTGAACGAGGTAGCCCCCATGTAACTGCCCCCGTCCTGCAGCTTCCGCTGCCATTGATATAAGTGCCCGCATCATCTCTTGTGGTTCAGGAGTGGTCCCCGCCGTTCATAGAAGTGCCCCCGTTGCTGAAGTTCCGCCGCCTGTGGTCTGTGTGCTGCCTTCAACGATATAGCCGATAGTGCTATTGGCCCGTGTAAGAGCCCCCGTTGCTGCTCGCCGCCACCTTTGGTGTAACTGCCCCCGTTGCTGTACTGCCGCCGCTTTCGATATAAGTCCCCGCATTCCCTAACCAGGAGTCCCCGCCATTCGTGTAATTGCCCCCGTAGTCAGAGGCCGCCGCCTTCCGTATAACTGTCCCCGCGAGTAGTAGCCGCCGCCAGCTGGTCGAGACCCACCTTTGGTGTAGCGCCGCCACCTGCAGTAGAAGTGCCCCCGCTCTTAGCCAGAGCCGCTGCCATCTGCGTAACTGTCCCCGCGTTGTCAAGCCGCCGCCAGCCGTGTTCCCGTTGTACCAAGTAAGGCCTGTCTGTTGACAGTCTGCTCTGCAATCGCTACCCGTTGGCTCGGGGTCGGCCGTTGTTGAAATCTGTTTCCCTCAAGAGTTGTCTGGCGGTCATTAGTCTTCCTATTGAACCCCTCGATTCTCTAGTGGCCAGAAGTCCCTGCTCTTGCATAACAAGTGCCCGAACGGCCCGTTGTTGTTGCTTTCCCGCTACAAAGACATTACTTTTACTTCCCTTGCACACCCTCTTGAAGGGTGATATGTACCCTATTTCCCCGAACACATTCATGACATTTGGAGTTGGAGTTTGTGATATATTTTGTTGATTTGGATTGTTGGATTGGATTGTGTCTAGTGACTCTGTTCGCTGCGCTCTCTGGTTTGGTAGTTTGAGTTGGCATATTGATTACACGGCTGCACCCAAGTGCACCGTTTCAGCGGGAGAAAAGGAGCCCAGCACCTTGTTATTCCTGTGCACGAAACTCCATCCTTGCTTAGCCCCCAGGAAGCTTTTGAATCGCTATTCATTGTATAAAATCTGCGGCTGGAAATTTTAGCCATCGTTGGTTGACACCGCAGATTTCCGCTGAAACATTTCCTTGCATGGAAAGAAATCGTGATCGCTGCGCCAGAAGAACCTGTTCGGGGATGAAGGGGAGTGGTCATTAAGTCTCATTGCGGGACCTTCAGTCTACTTCAGCGATGTCCGTTACCCGACAGTCGCTTCCCATGACCGAGATCCCGAGCCTGGGTTCAAAAGTTCAACCATCTCAAGGCCCAAAGTCGCCTTTCAGAGCAACCCAGCTTAACTTCGGCCATTAATTTGATTTTCTTTTTGAGACAGAAGAAGACGATCTCCAAGTGTAAACGTAGAGGTTTCTGCGTGCCTGGCGCGAGCCTATTCTTATTTCTTCGCTAAATGAAATATGCCATAAAACGCCTGCCATAATTTCCAATAGCTAATACGCCCACGTATTTCCCTCGGCCTTTTAAACTCGGTCGCGAATAGCAAATAGGTCCCCGGGGTGTTGTTCATTCTACCTCGGAAATAATGGGAGAGAAGTCGTTCCTTAAATTAAACCATCCCGAGAGGATATCGCTGAATATGATCTTCCAATTGAAACGCGGGGATTTTCATATCTCACAAATGATTCGAACGGTCATAGCGGTAAAGTTTGACTTCCGATATATTTGCACGTGCGCAAGTCTACAGAAAGATTTAAAAGCGAGCTCAAAGAACTCACATCACCATTGCCCTCATTTAAACACAATCAGAAATCTCAACATGTACATGCGAAACATCTTTCTCTTCACTCTCTTCGCCGTTTTTTCCGGCGTACAAGGACAAGGATCGTTGTGCAATTGCACCATAGGTGGCCAATACAATGAACAGCTGACCGTAGAGTGCTGTACTAAACCAGGCGTCCTCGTCCCTCCTCTGGTACGTGCTTATACTTATCTAGTTCTCGTCTTGGAATTGTGTTTACTAACGAGTGTTCATTTCAAATTTGCAGCCTGAGTGCGAGATCCCCGGCAATCCTGGCGCGAGTGCGGTACTCAACTTCGATATTTGCTGCGCCAACCATGGAGGAGGCTATTGCTGCACCCCACTCCCTAGCACATCGAGTGGGAACTGACGTAAAGAGATGTGGTGGACGGACAAGCGGCCTGAAGTACTGTGAACAGAAAATTTAGTTTGCAAGGAGACGTACGTGTAGGAATATTCAAAAACTTGTGTGATAAATGGCTATCACGAAGAAAATTCTGGATAACAGCTGTATCGCTGTATCGCTCATCTCGAGCGCCATGCCATCCAACTACAATGGCACATGAGAAATATGATCAATAACAGTTTCAATGGAGCGTACCACAGTGCCAGCAATCTAGCAAGCCATTAGGATCACTGGAAAAAACCTAATCAATACTCATTCTCGAGCCAGAGGAGCCCGCTCACAATTTATGCTCAAGGGCTAACAGGCGGGGATAGTTATCACCCCAGAATGCGGTCTCGAATTCTGGCTCATAGATGAAGGCCTCGTTCTACGCTCAACATTAGTATTGTCTTGGGCCAGGAGGAACATGATGGGTCGCACCATGTAAGCGCCAGAGGCTGGCGCGACATCTCTCAGAGGCTGGGTGAGGCTATCCACCAAACTGAAAACCTCCTGCTGCTCCGTATCAGTGGCATTCCATGAGGTCTCCGCCGTGAAGACAACCTATACAACGATAATTTTTCTTTCTCTTGGGGAAAAGGAGACGTTGTTTACCTGCCACAAAGCCTCTCTACAGGCCGGAAGTACGCTAGTAGCACCTTCTGTCTGATTGTATAGGAGGGGAATGACGGCGTTGATTTGCGGATCCACAGTTGCATAAGGGAGCATGGTGGCAAATGCATCGAGAAGCTGCGCCTTTGCGGTTTCGTTGAAGAAGATGCTCCTAGGTATGAGTCGGGCCCCAGAACGGGGTGCACTCCGACGACCTGAGGGGATAAGAAGTTCAACAAACGCAGGATGCGCAGCTCACATCTGAACGACTGACCGCTTCAGCTGTAGGGACAAATTTCTCGAAGAAGGCAATGTCACAATTTGAATTGTAGCTGGCATGAAACCGTTCGTCAGCGAGAGAGCCTTGGGAAA
Source organism: Mycena galopus ATCC 62051 (assembly GCA_014925785.1). Lineage (NCBI taxonomy): Eukaryota > Fungi > Basidiomycota > Agaricomycetes > Agaricales > Mycenaceae > Mycena > Mycena galopus. Next base: position 6,142 of record WIQG01000586.1, on the reverse strand, counting down.
CGAATGTCTGTTACCACCCGGTCAACACCGAGCCCAAGGGTTGGTGCTGGGACACTATATCCTGTGCCCTGGAAGTAAGTTAGTGGCGCTAGTAATGCAACGTTGGAGGAAATAATACTATGACACCGGGGGCCAACAACAATACCCTCGGTTTCCGAGTGCATTACACGCACTCAGCCCATAGTGCATCATTCGATGCGACAAAGGTTTGAAAGACCTTTGTGGCATCTTTGTTTCGTCTTTTACTCACCCCCAAACACAGATGCAACAAAGGTCTTTTGAACCTTTGTCGTGTTGACTGATGCACTACAGGTCGAGTGCGTGTAACGCACTCGACTTCCAGGTGCGTCGTTATTTGCCCCCGGTGTGAGCCAGCCTCCACTTGCACCAACGGTAGGATGATACAATGGTGACGTTGTGTTTGTCGGCAAAATTTGTATACGTCGTACCATTGAGCGCCGGCCTTGAGAGAGGAATCAGTCCAAGGACACTTTGAGAAATAGAAGAGACAGACCCCGAGAGTAATTGCTGTATAATTGACATTGGGGTTGTTGCCTTCGGGAACGAACACTGGATTATACGAGTTCTGTCGGAATATTCAAGTTTAGTGCTCAGCTCGAAGGTATCCACACTCGAGTGCAAAAGAACATTGCTAGCCTTACCCAGAGGGCCAAGGAGTTTTTCAAAACAGAGCGCCCGATAAATTCATGACCAGTGTTCTTGATTGAAAGCAAGCCTTAGTAGAATTGGCAAAGGCGAATGTCGCGATCAGACAAACATGAGTTGTTGGCCGCCCGATTCTGTTCTCGTTCCGTTCTGAGTAAAAAAAAATATCACTTCGGCGGTCGTTACTGCCTGATAGGAAGGGCGGATGCAAGGCGGATGGGTGGCCGATTGATCTACGAACGGATCACCCCTGTGACGCCATGGTTGCCCGGCGGCGGCACGTTGCCATCAATGATTGCCGATAGTTGGACAACGACCCAACTAAATTTTTCCTATCTATATGGAAGGGGGCCATACTTCATAGACACCCGAGCTTCCGTGCAGCCTCCTACTATGTCCCCGTTACCAAATTAATACGGTGAGGTTCTGGCTTTGACGGTGGTTTCCCATTTGCGTGTGCGGAAAGTTGTGTTTACTGATTGTTTACTGAGGTCAAGTTCTTCCCACACCGGCAAAAGTGAATATTCAGCTTGGCTGAACATGTTGGCAAAAATGATTGTTTTGACCCGGGGCTGAAAATGACGGATTCAGGTCAGGTTTAATGAGTTGCTGATACCATGACATTCAGCAATACTTTCTGCCATGCCGAATATAACAGTTTAGGCTACAAATTTTTCACGGCAGAAAGTGCAACCTAAAATTATCAAATCAGCAGCAGTTTCAGCGAGTGAAAATGATGGTTTCAGCATTGCTGAAATTGTAGCTGAAAAGGTCAGTTTCAGCTGCGTCAAAACTTATTGTTTCGACTCGGCTGACATGGCAGGCAAAAACAATAGTTTCAGCAACTGTTTAGGTGCACCCGAAATGGCGGCCAAATGTTATTGTTTCAGCTCAGGCTGAAAGTGAAGCCAAAAGTGTTGTTTTCAGCTTGAGCTGAAAAAAATCTGCAGATGAGCGGCAGATGATCCACTCCTGCTCAACTTGACCATACTTTGCCTTTTTTTCTTTTGATTATTTTGATGTCCCAATGCACGTGATCGAGTTGAGCGACAGAGCATCTGCCACTCACCTGCAGATAGGCAGCTGCTCATCTGCAGATTATTTTCAGCTTGAGCTGAAAACAACACTTTGGGCTTCACTTTCAGCCCAAGCTGAAACAATAACATTTGGCTGTCATTTCAGTTGCAACGGTGGAAACTGAGTTGAAAACATGCCCTAAATGCAATCCGAGGGCTTCTGGTGGCGCAGAGACAACAAAGTCAACTGATAAAACTCATTTTAGATCCCTCAAAATCAGGCCGCTGCCCGGAGCCGAGCCCGGACAGTGGACATTGAGAAATGGATTCTCCGCCAAGCAATGCAGCCGCTAGCCACTGACGAGGTATACATGCGCAAACAAGTATCCTTCAATCCGCCTCCGTCTGGGGCGCTGGCCTTGGCCTCTGACCTCGTCCCGCTCCAAATACACCTCAAGACGCGAATCACACGGGCGAGCGTTGAACGGTTAGGATTTTTCAGTTGGCTCGTGGTTGAGAAGCTACTTGGCGATTATCTGGACAAGCCCGAGTTTCCGGCGCGGGACACTCTTGCCGCCAATATTGATGCGCGCACTCGTGTGTTGATGGCGGTTCTTGGTTATGTCGTTCTGCAGGAGCGCTTTCACGTCCTGTCTTTGCCAAAAGGGGCTAGTTATTGCTGTGGGATGCATCCGATATTGCATCTGGACACAGTTCTGAAGAGCCCGTTGAGTTGAGCAAGGGACTCGCGCATACAAATCTCTTGAAGTCATTGCGTTTCGACACCTCGACACAGTTTGCTAGGTCTGTCTAGCCGGTTTGTCTAGCATAATTCTAGCTTGACGCGGGTCATAGACAGACCCAAGACACCCCCTAGACAGACCTAGCAAACTGTGTCTAGGAGGGCTTGGAACGCAGTGACTGTTGGAAATACAAGCTTGACCAATTGTTTCATGTTATTTCTTATCCTATTTCACCATTGTCATGGTTTCTGCAGTTTATTCAAATAGCTTTCTGACTCATTGGATACATATTTGATATTAGGGAAATTCGATGTGGCTCCCCGGGGCGCAACTCATGAAACCCGTACCCCCCGGGGCGTTTCAGGGGTAATAGCGCCCCTCACAGTTTCTGTGAATCGGATCCAGATCTTCAAGATATCAGCTGTGTCTTGTTGGATAAGTCCGATGTTTTGTGCTGATCTGTTCTATTGCTGTTTTGTTATCTGGTTGCTCACCCGCAGTTTGACACAGGTTACTTCAACACCCTGATTTCTCTGAATTATGCAATACTGCGTGCCACCAATTTCCACTTGTGTGCGAGTTCAGAAAACACAGTAGCTATATCAAACAGTGTCCTTTCAAAATTCCAGACACACAACCCACAGGCAGCACTTGAAAAACTGATATACTGCGGTATTTTGTTCAATTCGTAAGCCCCTTTAGGGTGTGACACCATCTTACAAATTGAGTCTTTCGTATGAGGCCCAGTGATAAATGTGACTTACGAATTTTTTTCGTAAGCCCGCTTTTTCGCGCGCCCACCCGCCCTCCGTCTCTGCCAGCCTCTATGGAGCAGCAAAAGAACGCAGAAGCACTCAGAATCCCACAAAATCTACTAGAAAAGCTTTTGCCAAGCTCACACGCACCGGTACAAGAACTACTAGCCCATAAAATTCCCTATCAGCGCCCCAGCGCCAACAGGACCGATGCCGCTGCGTACTTGACCGAAGAAGCGCCAACGTGTCCCGAGGTCGATGGCACCACCCTCGCTATACCTCCCGCTGCAGTTCTCGAGGATATCATTCGCGCCGTGCACGAAACAGCAAATATAGGGCAATCAGGATGAAGACTCTGGGGTGTGAGGTGTGTGGAATTGGTTGTGGGTGCAGCGGTGATTCAAAGCGGCTAAACTACTGACAGCTGTCAGCTGTTCATCAGCGGAAGCATTTGTACGCCGTACGGTACTTAGTCGTAAACTAAATGGTGGCCCGCAGGGCGGCTCTGGCGGTTTTTTTCACTCGTTTTTGAATCCGGCGGACCCTTTCGTATAGTACCCTTGTGACCCTGTGACTTACGAATTTTTTCGTTTTTTTTCGGCTGTGTGACCCGTGACAAAACGAATTGAACGAAATACCACAGTATTGCATTGCCGGGGATGAGGGAAGATACAAGGGGAGAGGACGAGTGGTGGTGATGATGGTGGTTGGAAGAAGATGGCTGTCGACGCCTGTCCCACCGATCAACAGATTCATTAATTGCAACTACTCCAAGAGTGGGAGGGGCGTTGAACGAAGTGACTTCAAGTGAGCGCCCCGTATACGGCATTTGTGCCTGAGAAGGGCGTGGATTATGTAAGAACGCCCCGGGGCACCGCATAGAATAAATCTTGATATTTACCTACATATAAATACTGTAGTACTTTGCTGTAGATTCCCCACTAGTTTGTTGAACCCACTGGATTCTCTTTGCATTCTCCTCGCCTAGAAGTCCCCTTCAGAGCGAAATTCTACAGTGACGGCAACCGCAAAATCAGTGGAATGCATGATGTAATTATAAGGAACGCTGAAGCAACAGGATACAATGAATTTAAATTTCCTGGTAAATCCGCCAGCGTGGGCCATCTACTCTCAGGCTCGCACATAGCAAAACGGCAAATTGGGAACTCAGTTCGGGCTTTTCTGCTGAATCTACATATGACTTGGGAACTGGAGTTGTATCGTAAATCAATTGAGGCTCATGCCCATGAAATTTTGTCGGGCCTGGCGGTCGCGAAGAACCAATGGCTTATTGGGATTCAGTATATGGGTCATTCTCCCTCAAATAGAATATTCCTACGCGTCGGATTGAGATGAGGATATTTCCTATCTTCGGAACTATTCACTGCCCCGAAACGTTAAATGAGATCCATACGAGTTTAATGCAGGTACAAGGTCTTGGGTGGCGGCCGGATTTGCACCCACGGCTGCCAGTGAAATTGACACATAACGGAAGATCTGAATCAACATCCACAGTTGCATTTCTCTGCCGACTGAAGAGGATACGGGGAGAAGAACCCTAGCACCTTGGTATTCCGGTGCTTGTTTAGCCCCCAGGAAGCTTTTGAATCGCTATTCATTGTATAAAATCTGCGGTTGGAAATTTTAGCCATCGTTGGAACATTACCTTGCATGGAAAGAAATCCTGATCGCTGCGCCAGAAGAATCTGTTCGGGGATGAAGGGGAATGGTCATTAAGTCTCATTGCGGGACCTTTGGTCTACTTCGGCGATGTTTGAAATCGTTACCTGACAGTCGCTTTCCATGACCGAGATCCCGAGCCTGGTTCAAAAGTTCAACCATCTCAAAGTTGGTGCCTTTCAGAGCAACCCAGCTTAACTTCGGCCATTAATTTAATTTTCTTTTGAGACAAGAGGAAGATCTCCAAGTGTAAACGTAGAGGTTTCTGCGTGCCTGGCGCGAGCCTATTCTTATTTCTTCGCTAAATGAAATATGCCATAAAACCCTGCCATAAATACCTAATACGCCGACGTACTTCCCTCGGCCTTTTAAACTCGGTCGCAAATAGCAAATAGGTCCTCGGGGTGGTGTTCATTCTACCTCGGAAGTAACGATACGAGAAGTCGTTCCTTAAATTAAACCATCCCGAGAGTATATCGCTGAATATCTTCTAATTGAAACGCGAGGATTTTCACATCTCACAAATAATTCGAACGGTCATAGCGGTAAATTTTGGTTGCTTCCAAGTGCAAGGTCATTCTATTTTTTTGATATATATATGCACGTGCGTAGGGCTACGAGCAGATTTAAAGGCGAGCTCCAACTAGAACACACATCACCATCGCCCTCATTTGAACACATTCAAAACGCTCAACATGTACATGCGAAACCTCTCTCTCTTCACTCTCCTCGCCGTTTTATCCGGCGTACAAGGACAACAGTTGTTGTGCGAATGCACCACAAGTGGCCTATACAACCAACAGCTCACTGCACAGTGCTGTGGTCAATCAGGGGGGGTTCTCGTCCCTCCGTCTCCGGTACGTACTTACACCCACCTCAGTTCTCATCTTGGAATTATGTTTGCTAACGGGTGTTCATTTCAAATGTACAGCAGTGCCAGGTCGTCGGCAATCCTGGCGCGCCGGGGACTCCGGTAGTCGTCTTCTCTACTTGCTGCTTCGGGCAGGACGCAGGCTATTGCTGCGCCCCCTGAAGGAAAGAGATGTGCTGGATAAACAAGAGGCCTGAAGTACTGTCAACAGAAGAAAAAATTAGTGGAATTTGCAAGGAGATGTAGGCTGCGTGAGGAGTGTTCAAAACTTGTGTGATACATGGCTATCGGGGAGAGGGTTTTGGGTGGCAGCTGTGTCGCTCGTCTTGGGCGCCTTGCCATCCAACTATAATGGCACATGAGAAATATGACGAATAAAAGTTTCAATGGAGCGTACCACAGTGCCAGCAA
>WIQG01000585.1:0-60005 GCA_014925785.1 Mycena galopus ATCC 62051 | reverse complement strand
CCCAATACTTAATCGCCTTCCAGACGCGCTCGCTTTTGTGCTTGCAAGGCTGAGCATGGGCATCACGATCCCCGCCGAAGCCATCGAGCGCCTGCTCCTGCACCTGTCGAACCTCATCTTGCTCGCCCTCGTGGCCATATCTACAGACCACTCCCCGCCTCGATCTGGGCGCGCATCGGGCGCGGGAGCTCCTGCCGCAACTGCAAACGCTGCTCATACGCCCGACGGCCGCGCAGGCCCCGTCCTCGTCGATATGGTCGCGGCGCGGTGGGAGGCAGGCCTGGCAGAGAGAGTGCCCAGCTTTGCGGTGGCGTTTTGTGATGTGGGGCCAGCGCACGAGGCCGCGGTTAATGAAGAGCTGCGGAGGCTTGCCAAGTACAAGGAGGGCGGACGCTCGGTTCTGTTGCTTACCGTCTGTTAGTTGGCTGATTGTTTGCAATTGGTGATTCAGTTTGGCACCGTAAACAGCATGTCCGGTCGTAAGCTGAAGGGCATTTTTGGAGCTTTGTGCGCAGGGAGGGCGCAGTTCGTCTTCGTTTTCGTCCTTGAGACCTGCTGCGTCTTGCCTGCTCCCATTCAATGTAGTGCCTCTCTACAAAGCGTACCGCCTCCCACCTTACACCTGGAGTACCCATACGGATATAGACGCACGCTTGCTGCTCAGAACCGTATACGATATGTACTAGCTAAAATTAGAGTAGTCACAGATAAACTAGTTAGTGGGATACATAAGGAAATACGGAGGTTAGGTTTGTCAATCCAAGAGCGAGTTTTCTGTACAGTCGAGTCAGCGAGGAAAACTAAGTAAGTCAGCGAGGCAGTCCGCTCTATACGAATTGGAGGCGTTTTTTTTATCACTGAGTTTGATGGATGGGATGATGTCTGACCGGGTCTACGGAGTGGTATAAGAAGTAGCGTCGTCCGCGATCTCGTCCAATGTGCCAGTGCGCGCGTGTCCAGGGTGCGTAATCAGCAATCTGGATGTCTGTAGTGCGGTGTTGGTGCGGTGCGGACACAACGATCATACCGCACAACGCAGTCGATTTTTCTTTTTCACTTAGGCTTGCTTGCGAGTCCGAGACCACAAGGACGCGGATGCGGCGCGCGCCGAGGTGAATCGTCCCGTAGCAGGCCCTCAATCTCGCCTTCCGCTACCTGTCCCTCTCCGAGTCCGAGGGGCACCCCCCCGATTTTACTCTCGGCATGGAGCGCGTTCTGCTGTCTACGCTCCACCCTGGGCCGAGCCCTTCGCTGTCACCACACAGACGACGCGGTCGATGTCCTCACGCACGGCTGCCTCGCCAAGCGCTTTACCGCAGGGCCGCTGATGAAAGATCTGGTGGGCGTGGTGGGTTAGGGAGAGGATCCTGCCAGTGCTCGGCGGCGTTACATACGGGACCGGGGGAATCATGCAGCTCCAGAGAAGCGGAAGAACGTCCGGGTCATCTGCTCCATACTCCAGTGCCAGAAGATGCTGTTGTTAACTGTCTGAGTCTTCGCCAGATTCAGATCCGTCTGCACGTTCAGACTCAAACTCGGACCCGTCCATGTCCACCACTCGACTTCGATGCGAAGCGTGAAATGTCTCGCCGTGCTGACCTTCAACTCCCACAGACCAGCTCAAACCGCCTCGAGTCGAGTTCTTCGTGGCCAGGGAGGAAGCTCAGCTCGAGCTCGAATTTACGGCCCTGGGACTTGTCGGAGTCGTCGAGCCGCGAGAGGGCGAGCGCGCGCGCGTCGAAATGGAGGAACGTCTCGCAGCCAAGGGACGAGAGGCGCGGGTCGAGGCAAGGCGAGTCGGGTTCGCGCGAGAGCTCATGGCCCATGTCGGTTGAGGGTGGAATCAAAACGCGTTAATCAAGTTGGAAGAAGGGAGAAAAAATATGGAAAAGGGAAGAGAGATTAGGATGATTATTGAGTCTCATCTGGATAATTTCTAGCTCCCCAGATGTACCGTAGCTCAATCTATAACAATTTCTTTTGATGTCCCAAGCCACCAATTGATAGATGCGTGATCCTAGTCTTACCGGAGGGAAAATCCTCCAATAGACTATAAGGACAGCCAATCATCTATCGAGAGAACTGGTAGTCATATCCATGGCAGCGACACTCTCCGGATGGATACGGAGCGAAGAGGACTCGACTGTGATGTCATGATGAGCAGCAGCCCCGTCGAGGATCTTGGCTCGCCCGACTGGGGCGTGGTATCCTCGCGCGAAGACCTTCACCGGAAGATGTCTTCACTTTTTGTCGGCGTACCATCCCCGCACGAAAACACCGGATGGAAACTGTCTTCGCTATGGGTCGACGACGTACTAGTAGCCCCCCACGAGAAACTCCCCGCGGAACTTCTGGCCGAGATATTCGTGCACTGCACCACAACCATTGTCACCCTTCCGCCCCAGAAGGACGAGCCGCTCCTGGTACTCACCCAGATCTGCAGCATGTGGCGCGCAGTCGCATTGCACGTCCCCGAGCTCTGGGCAGCCATAGCAGTTCCATTCACCGAAGAACAGAACAATGTCCAGCGGATAACGGATATCTCACAGCAGTGGCTTTCTCGCGCCGGCGATACATATCCTCTCACTATAAGTGGAGCATGCACAGGCGCATATGTCGCCACCACGTGCGAGAATCCCGACCTGGTCGCGCCCTTTGTCTCGCTGGTGATATCCCACGCGCATCGCTTGCGAATATTTTCCCTAGTATTACCCTGGAGGGCGCTACTGCCTCTATTCGATCTGCCGCGGGGCGCATTCCCTTGCCTCGAAGCAGTGGCTCTGCATTCGCTGACGCTCCAGAGCGAGATGGTCACACCGGAAACTGGCTACGCACCCTGGCACTGGCCCAGCACTGCGATCGCTTTTGAATCGGCGCCTCTCCTGCGCGAGGTAACGTTCACCCCTACTGCGCAGCTCAAACTCGCAGAGCTGGAGGCTCAGCCCGGCGGGGAGAATCTCATAGATCGGACGCTCCAAGAGGACCTTGGCGCCGGAGACGCGTTCTTCGCACCCTCATTCTCTCTGCCCTGGTCGCAGTTGACCATCATGGGCTTCCAATTTACAGCGTTGACAGCGCGCGAGTGGTGCGCTGTTTTGACGCAGTGTCCCAAGCTCATGCGTTTCGAAACGGCCATAAAGCCCTCGCCCCCGTCTGCCGACGAACGTGACGCCCCTCTCCAAGACCTTATCCAGCTCGATTCCCTCCTCTTCCTCTCCATTTCCGCATTCAGCGGCGGCGGCGACGACCTCCTCGCGCGGCTCATCGCTCCGCACCTCGACATCTTAGTACTCTCGGGCTCCCAATTTACCGTCCCGGCAATAATCGCCTTCCAGACGCGCTCCACCTTTGTGCTCTCAAGGCTGAGCATGGGCATCACGATCCCCGCCGACGCTATCGAGCACCTGCTCCTGCACCTGTCGGACCTCACCTTGCTCGCCCTCATGGCCGTATCCACAGACCACTTCCCCGCCTCGATCTGGGCGCGCATCGGGCGTGGGGAGCTCCTGCCGCAACTGCAAACGCTGCTCATACGCCCGACGGCCGCGCAGGCCCCCGTCCTCGTCGATATGGTCGCGGCGCGGTGGGAGGCAGGCCTGGCGGAGAGAGTGCCCAACCTGACGGTGGCGTTTTGTGATGTGCGGCCAGTGCACGAGACCGCGATTAATGAGGAGCTGCGGAGGCTTGACAAGTACGCGGAGGGCGGGCGCTCGGTTTCGTTGCTTACCGTCTGTTAGTTGGCTGATTGTTTGCAATTGGTGATTCAGTTTGGCCTCGTAAACAGCATGTCCGATCGTAAGCAGAAGGGCATTTTTTGAGCTTTGTGCGCAGGGAAGTTTCAGGTCAGGTTCAAGGTCAACCCAATCTTTGGGATTGGGGTTCCACAGGTACAGGTCGAGGCGGAATTCGATAGCCGCAGAGAGAAGCGGCAGCAGAGTTAGAGTGCTTGTCGTGTCAGACCAGGTAGCAGGCCTGAGTCCTAGCCGACTCAATTGCTGGAGCGGCAATTTGTATAGATTGCGCTCCAAGAACGGCGCAGGGAAATCGAGGGAGGTCAAACGGGGCGTGGAGACCAAAAGGGCGAAGGATCCCCATTCCTCGATCTCGATCTCCTCGGTCTCTATGATCTCCAGAGTGTGGAGGTGCGGCAGCGTGCGCGGGAGCAAACCCCGGAGGAATACGTAGGAGCATGCCAACGACTTGAAACGATTTGAGTGCGCATCCAGCATCCGGAGCAGATCAACGGGGAACGGGCACTCCTCCCCTTCAGTGGCCGCTGTGACATCCAGCAGTGAAGTACCCCCGCGCGTCAGCAGCTAATCAAGCAGCCCGAGGGCGGTATCAAGATAGCTTTCAGTGTCCCAGAGCCTTCTGTTGAGCTGAACATCGCACCACAAGAACGGGGTCCCCATCGCGATGGCGCGCCACCGCATGCATACGTATACTTGAGACACGACGAGGAGGGGGGCATGCGCCAGACGCGCACTCTGTTTCCCAGCACGCCATGTTGGACGGTCGAGAGCCGACGGATTCAGGACCGTCCACCAGAGGGGCGGCGAGCTCCGATGTTGGGTCTGTTTCAGACGACACGGTTCATTTGAGGCCGTTGTAATGGGGCGTGAATGCATGCCAGCAAAGAGCAAATATCTCGACGAGGAGTTCTGCTGGAAATCGATTTATTCCAGTGGGGGGAATGGTTACAGCAGTTCGGAGGCGTTTGAGGCCTGCATGGAGAGCTCGTCCGATTTTCTGTAGAACAGATTGAGTAGGCGTCGGGCAACAGTATCATAGCGCACCTACAAAATAGGACTGGGCAAGGAGCGTGGAGAGACTCGATCGATGGTGAACCTCTTTCAAAACAGCTGAGGGAACAGAGGCACAAGTCCAACTTAGCAATAATATGGAAGGAGGCCCACAAGCGCGTCTGTGTTGTATCCTGAAGAGAGGAAGAGATCATATGCCAGAAATGATGGGAAATTTTCCTTTTAGAGAAACAGATCATTTGCTCTTTTTCACGAACGACCTACCTGGTGAAGCATATCTCGAGGTGCGGAGGATGATGCTTCTGTTGATAAAGTGCTCATTTGCGTGTAGACAAAGGAATCCGCCATAAATTGTTTCTGGTGCCAAGTTGATCTTTTTTTACTAAAGAAAAGACAACCCTTCAAAACTCACCATCCGCACGCCATGGGCGCTCACAAAGGATCCGGGTTCACTAATAGCACTGCTTCCATTCTTCCCTCGGGAATAAACCGATTTCCGGCGGAACTTCTCGTCGAGATATTCGCGCTTTGTTGGGCTTCATTCACCCCGCGTTTTGCCAATGTCGGGCCTCCTGAACCCTCATCCACCGATGTCAAGCCTCCTGGACCCTCGACCTCGGAAGACAACGAATCTGCACCATTGGCAGAAGACGAATCAGCGCCGCCTGGAGAGCCGGCGGGCCCCAACGTGTCCCAAGTGGAAGCCAACTTGTTCCAAGATAAAACCACACCGGCCAAGTACGAAATAGAGATTGCGCGTGTCGCGCATGCTCCCCTACTCATCGTGGCCTCAGTATGCTCGAAGTGGCGCGCCATCGCGATGGGTACACCCGCCTTGTGGTGCGAGATCGAGCTCGACAGCATGCTCTTGGACACCCCGAGTCACACCGAAACGGTGCTGGGAGTGCTCCAGGCGGTGCTAACGCGGGGAGGCACCTTGTCGCTGGATTTGATGCTCGCCGAAACGGATGGGCACACATTCCCCAGTCCTGTCCTTGACATGCTGGCTGCACACTCGGAGCGTTGGCAGACGTTAACATGCCCCTACTCCGCCCTCGACGCGTTTACTGCCCTCAGGGGCAAGCTGCCACGCCTCCAAAATCTGGAGATCGATTTGGCCGACTGGGATGATCCTCAATCTTTGGACATTTTGCGCGGTCTACCCAGCTTGATGTATCTCAGTTTTCCCGCACTGTACCTGGCAGACGACATGGGAAAATTGCCCCTAGCGCAACTGACCAGGTTTGAATGCACGAGTGTTACCTGGCGCGACACGTATGAAGCTCTCGCCTTGATGGTACTGCTCCCCACCGCCACCGAATACCGTCTTACGGTCTTTCTGGGGGAGGAGCTCGAACAATGGCTTGCCATGGATACCGAACCCCAAACCTCGAATATCTCTACCTTGTATATTCAATTCCTCGACGAACCCGAGCCCGATTCTTCCCGGATGGTCCTGGATGTCTTCTTTCCAAACCTCACGCTCCCGCTCCTCACCAAACTCGAGCTCGAATCGGACAGTTACCCTCGCTACCCGCCACTTTGGCCCCACGCCCAGTTCCTCGCGCTCTCCGCGCGTTCCGACTTTGATTCCCATCTCACGTCGCTTGAAATATACGAGGTGCATATCACGGAGGCACAACTCCTGGAATGCCTCTCGGGCTTGCACTCCCTCGAGCGGCTCGCAATTTCGGACCATGTCGAGGGCCCAAGCGCCGACCAACTACTGCTTATCACCGACACGCTTCTCGCGAGATTCACCCGCACAGTCGACGCGCCGCAGCTGTGCCTCGTCCCCCGCCTTTCTTCCTTCGGCTGCGAGACACTGCTCCAGTTCGACGACCGCGCGCTGCTTGCGCTCGCCGTCTCGCGGCTGGAGGGGGGCACAGACGGGTGCCACAATGGTACCCGCTTCAACCTCGAGCTGAACTGGCTGCCTGGCCATAAGCGTGAACTCGATGAGGCCGTTCTCGTAGGTCTTGAAGAGTTGAAGGTCAGCACGAAAAGACGGTTCACGTTTCGCATGTCGGCGGCCGAGGACATGTGGTTTTAATGGATGAGGATGGACCAAATGGTACAAGCGGAACCGGCGAACCCTCGAATATCAGGCGCCAACTAATCTTCCGCCTTTCTCCGGTGCTGCCTGGCATTCCAAGCAGACGGCCGCGAGTCCTCGTCGTACACGCCGTGAGCTCGCACCGTCGACTATGCTAGGATTGAGCGCTCCTTAGACTATGTTACTCCTTTCGTTTTAATCGTTTTCATGTCGCACATTTAGCGGCTTTCAGAGCTGTCGGCATGCCCGCGTATATTCTTCGCACATAGACAGAAATCCAATTGAAAAAGAAGGGAAGAATGGCGCGAGTTTCGAATTTCCTTTTATGGAACCGCAAAAACTGCTGTTCCTTTTCCTTCACCAAGGCCAAGCAAAGAGGCTATTTGTTGTTTTAATCGAGGCTATCCGAACGTGCCTGTGGCCTCCCTGCTTCAAGGCCCCGTACGGGTGTCATGTGAATCGTTGCTGAAGTGGCCACCCACTCTGCGACTCGGCGAGTCTCTCCGTCCGAAAGCGCGCTCCAGTCAGACCTAGAGTCGTCTCTTGCGTGTCTCGGCCCCGTTTCGCACGATGAGTGCGCTATGCCGTCTGTCCGCGTCGCCGTAACTCAGCACGTACGCGCAGAAACCCTCCACGGATTGTCGATGTCGGTCTCAGTTCCGGGCCAAGGATCCGAGGTCACTGGCGCTGTCGCTATTCCCTCGGGACTACACCGATTTCCAGCGGAACTTCTCGTCGAGATATTCGCCCTTTGCTGGCAGTCATTCACGCCTCATTTTGATGACGTGGCACCTGCTGCCCCACCAGGGGAACCAGAGAACTTCCCCGTATTCGAGTACAAAACTGAAATTGCGCGTGTCGCGCATGCTCCCCTACTCGTCGTGGCCTCCGTATGCTCGAGGTGGCGCGCCATCGCGATGGGCACGCCCTTCTTATGGTGCGATATCGAGGTCGACAGCTTGCTCCTGGGCACTCCGAGTCACATTGAAGCGGTCCTGGACTTGCTTCGGTCGGTGCTGACACGCGGAGGCACCTTACCGCTGCATCTGACCCTGGCCCAGTACGATGACTACATATTCCCTAATCCTATCCTCGAGTTGCTGGTTGTGCATTCCGAGCGTTGGCAGAAGCTATCCTGCCCCTCCTCCTGCCTCGGCGCCTTTTCTGCCTGTCGTGGCAAACTGCCGCGCCTGCAAAATCTGACGATCGATCTATCGGAAGATGTTCTCGGAGTTCGCGGACCGTTGGATATGTTGGACGCTCTGCCCAGTTTGACATATCTCAGCTTCCCTGCAATGTATCTGCCAAACAACATGGCCAAACTGCCGCTCGAACATCTGACCGGGTTCGAGGCCACAACCGTTACCCTCAAGTACACGGATAAAGTTCTAGCTCTCATGTCGCGGCTTCCCAAGGCCACTGAACTCCACCTCATAGTGTACCTGATGGACGATGCCGAGGAATGGCTTGGTATTGAGTGTCGACCGCAAAATTCGAGTGTGTCCACCTTCGAAATTGAATTTATGCTAGAATCCGTGCTTGATCGCTCCCAGGCGGCGCTGGCGAGCATCTTTCGAAACCTCACGCTCCCACTTCTCAAAAAACTCCAGCTCGAAGCAGAATATTACCCTCCCTGCACGATACTTTGGCCTCACGCCGAGTTTCTCGCGCTCTCGGCACGTTCCGACTTCGATTCCCACCTCACCTCGCTCGAAATATACGAGGTGCACATCACGGAGGAGCAGCTTCTGGAGTGCCTCTCGAGCTTGCATTCCCTGGAGCGGCTCGCAATTTCGGATCATCAGATCATAGACTCCGCGGGAGGGAACGAATTTCTCATCACCGATCATTTCTTCGCTCAACTTACCCTCATACCTGATTCACCCTGCATCGTCCCACGCCTCTCCTTCCTCAGCTGCGGGACATTGTCCCAGTTTGACGACCGTGTGTTGTTGGCGTTAGCGGTCTCGCGGCTTGACCAGTCGCATGGGTGCCGCAATGGTGGCCACTTCGGCCTCAAGCTGAGCTGGCTGCCAGGCCATGAACGCGACATTGACGATGAAGTTTTCGCGCATTTTCGAGAGTTGATAATGAGTACGGGAGGACGGCTCACATTTAAAATGTCGGCGGAGTTCGACGAGGAGGTTTAATCACGCGGACATGGGCGGATGGTGTCGCGGGAAATTCTGTCGTCCTTTGCGCATTTTGGGCTTGGCGCACTCATATTTACCGCTTGGAATGCAGTCCTAGAAGGAATTCGTCGATTGGTCGGCCGCGCCGCTCAGCAAGACAACTTCTCGTCGAAATAAAGATTCCGCTGAAACAGAGGTTTTTTTCACAATACAACTTTGGTTTTTTTGGGCATAATACGGACGAGCCTGGATAAAATTCCAGCGTCTAACCGTTAAGATTCCCACTGAAAACCCCGTGTTCTGGAAGCTGATCGGATCCGCTTAAACCTCAAAGTTGGCTCACTTCTGCAGCCATCAAAATGAACTCGACCAAAATTTCGACTTTTTTTGGTTTAACTCATCATAAATTCGAAGCTTTGAGCTTCAAGACCCATAGAGCTCCGGTCTCTTGGTTCAACTCGCTCAAATGATACGTGAACACCATGAAACTCGTGCCACAGCTTCCTTTTTGTCCTTTCATATTCTTCGCTCATTATCAATTCCTTTTTTCTCTCTCTGAAATAAAATCTTTCCGTTTTTGATTTTCTTTTCGGGAGCTGCAAGCTCCAAGTCTGAATTTCAAATTTGAACAGCGGAAAGTAAAACAAGGACGGCCGCAGGCCATATATGCTAGTCCATTTTTAAGCGCGGGGGTCCGATCAGGGTAAAAGTTTGTTACGTAATGTACACCGCTACCTCATGCTTGGGCCGCGACGAGAGCAGTACTATACATGAAATCCACGCGTTTTACCACCGAGTAATGCCTTTCCAACTGCCAGGAAGCTCCTGTAATTTATTTGAGCTTTTAACGTCCTATTTGAGACTGGTTGTTGAAGGCCGCGTTGAGGTCACATGGGTTGACTGAGGATTTTGTCCTGTACATTCTGACGTGTCAAGAAGAATTCTGAGTCTGCAGTATGATGGAAACAGTGTTTCTCACTTCATCTGAAGCCAGAAATTGGCCAAAATCATGGGTTATACCGCAGGGGAATGGAATAAAACTTACGTGGCTGTGTAAATTATGTAACAAGATCCTACCCCAATCGGACCCCCGCGCTTAATAACAGACTTCAACAAATCGAGGTACGAGATCATAAATTGTTGAAGCGTCTGTCTGCGAGAGACTACATATATGCGGTAGTTTGTACTTATTGATTTCGCATTGAAACTGAGTTTATCTTTGTATTAATTTAATAGATAAGGTGAGAATCTTGCTTGGGGCGAACAGTGCCTGTCCCGTTACTTAGTATCAGTTTCTTTCGTTCATCCCAAAATTGAGTGCACTGAAGGTACTTATCACTTGGAAGTTGGAGCACGAAAATCATTGCACGACATCCGTGAATAAGCGGCCGCGGGAACCACAAGTGATCAGTAGAACACGCTGACAGGCTGTTGACACGCTACTGACTTCTTTAAGCGCACACCCGACTTCGTTTTGCCAACATCCGCAGTTTCGCCTTGTCTCGGTACATCGAGTCTTTCTTGGCTCGTTGGCTATAGTTCAGCTCCATGGTTAAATTCTCCTCGACTCTACTAACACGGCGATAAGGATTTAAAGAAATGCTTCGTTTACTGACCGGATGGATGGGGAGCGAAGAGGAGACGGTGATAAGCAGCAGCCCTGTCGAGGACCTTGGCTCGCCCGACTGGGGCTTGGTATCCCCGCGCGAAAACCTCGAACGGAAGATGTCTTCACTTTTCGTCGGCGCGCCATCCCCGCGCGAAAACACCGGACGGAAACTGTCTTCGCTTTGGGTCGACGACGTAGCCCCCCACGAGAAACTCCCCGCGGAACTTCTGGCCGAGATATTTGTGCACTGCACCACGACCATTGTCACTCTTCCGCCCCAAAAGGACGAGCCGCTCCTGGTACTCACCCAGATCTGCAGCATGTGGCGCGCAGTCGCATTGCACGTCCCCGAGCTCTGGGCAGCCATAGCAGTTACATTCACCGAAGAACAGAATAATGTCCAGCGGATAACGGATATCTCACAGCAATGGCTTTCTCGCGCCGGCGATACATATCCTCTCACTATAAGCGGAGCATGCACAGGCGCATATGTCGCCACCACTTGCGAGAATCCCGACCTGGTCGCGCCCTTTGTGTCGATGGTGGTATCCCACGCGCATCACTTGCGAATCCTTGTCCTCGTATCCCCCTTTCAGGCGCTGCTGCCCCTATTCGATCTCCCGCGTGGCGCATTCCCTTGCCTCGAAGCGGTGGCTCTGCATCCGTTGATGCTACAGATCGAGACAATCACATCGGAAACTAGCTACGCATCCTGGCACTGGCCCAGCACTGCGCTCGCTTTTGAATCGGCGCCTCTCCTGCGTGAGGTAACGTTCACCCCAAATACGCAGGTCAAACTCGCAGAGCTGGAGGGTCAGACCGGCGCGGAAAATGCCGTAGATCAGATACTACAGGAGGACCTTGGTGCCGGAGACACTTTCTTCGCCCCCTCATTTTCGCTACCCTGGTCGCAGCTAACCATCATGAGCTTCCAGTTCACAGCGTTGACAGTGGACGAGTGGTGCGGTGTTTTGACGCAGTGCCCTAAGCTCCTGCGTTTCGAAGTCGCCATAAAGCTAGTCCATTTTTAAGCGCGGGGGTCCGATCAGGGTAAAAGTTTGTTACGTAATGTACACCGCTACCTCATGCTTGGGCCGCGACGAGAGCAGTACTATACATGAAATCCACGCGTTTTACCACCGAGTAATGCCTTTCCAACTGCCAGGAAGCTCCTGTAATTTATTTGAGCTTTTAACGTCCTATTTGAGACTGGTTGTTGAAGGCCGCGTTGAGGTCACATGGGTTGACTGAGGATTTTGTCCTGTACATTCTGACGTGTCAAGAAGAATTCTGAGTCTGCAGTATGATGGAAACAGTGTTTCTCACTTCATCTGAAGCCAGAAATTGGCCAAAATCATGGGTTATACCGCAGGGGAATGGAATAAAACTTACGTGGCTGTGTAAATTATGTAACAAGATCCTACCCCAATCGGACCCCCGCGCTTAATAACAGACTTCAACAAATCGAGGTACGAGATCATAAATTGTTGAAGCGTCTGTCTGCGAGAGACTACCATAAAGCCCTCGCCCTCGTCTGGCGAGGAACGCGACTCCCCTCCCCCAGACCGCATCCAGCTCGATTGCCTCGTCTTCCTCTCCATTTCTGCCTTCAGTGGCGGCGGCGACGACTTTATCGCGCGGCTCATAGCTCCGAACCTCGACCTCTTAACACTCATGGGCTCTCAATTTACCGTCACCGCCGTGACAGACTTCCAGACGCGCTCCGCCTTTGTGCTCGTCAAATTGATTATATCCATCACGATTCCCGCAGACGACGTCGAGCGCCTGCTCCGGCATCTGTCGGATCTCACCTGGCTGGCTATTATTGCTGTATCCACCGACCACTTTCCCGTCTCGATCTGGGAGCGCATCGGGCGCGGGGAGCTTCTGCCACAGCTTCAGACGTTGCTCATACGCCCAACGGCCGAGCAGGCCCCCGTCCTCGTCGATATGGTCGCGGAACGGTGGGAGGCAGGCCTGGCGGAGAAAGTTCCCAGCTTTACAGTGGCATTTTGTGATGTGCGGCCAGCGCACGAGGCCGCGGTTAATGAGGAGCTGTGTAAGCTTGAGAAGTACGCGGAGGGCGGTCGCTCGGTTTTGTTACTTACCATCTGTTAGTTAGTTGTTTGTTGATTCCGCCTGGTTGAACTTGATGTCCTCATTGTATCGTAAACAGCAGTCGTGTAGTGTCCCGATCGTAAGTAGTGTGCTCAGCAGGCGGAAATTGAATACAACCAGGAACTTCCAACGAAGCCCTCCCATTCACTCGCATTCTCGGAGGCACCGACAGAAGTTGGGCAGAAGAGGTAAAAATACGCATCTTCAGTGTGCATCCATTTTGGGACCATAGAGCGCGAGTCGTTCCATGGATCATGTAAGAAAAGAAAAGCGCGCATTCACAGATGGAAAACCAGTATCCATATTTGTAACGTGGAATGAAAACGCGAAATCTTGGCTGAAACTACAAGTTGCACCATAGGAAATTTTCATAAAGTTGCTTTGGCATTGAGATTGGTTAGCAGTCACGACCACCAACGAGTAACGAGAATCGGGCGCACTAACCTCGGACTTTGGGCCTGATCATTTTAGGAGGAAGATGTGGCGTTACAATGCAACCCCCGCCCGCTTTCTCGTTCCATCCGCAACATGTCCATTGAATCGTTCGGCCCGCTTCGACGTCTTCATCCTCGTCCTCAAAGCCTTCATTCTCGCTGAACATCTCATCCCCGTCGTCGCTGCTCCAACCTTCTCGGCGGCCAGTGTATCTTCGAACGGCTGGTAGACGTGAGCACAGGTATTTCAAGTTGAAGGCATTAGGAGCCTACCATCGATATCGTGCCAGCGGCAGACCCGCTTGGTGTTTTTGTCCTCGTCGTAAAGCTCTCCACAGTTCCGGCATTTGATCTGCACGCTTGCGTCGACCTTGCGTTTCTTCGACGGCGGCGGGTCCGACGAATCTTGACTCGCGTGACTCCTGGCATGGTCGCGGATGTCGGAACTCCAGCGCGCTGTAGTGCGCTCGGATTCGAGTTCCTTCAGAACGCGCCCGTTGCGATGGAGAACGGAGAGGGGCGCATGTTCTGTCTTTAAACATCCGGCGGAATTGAGCTGCAGACCACAGCAATCCCAGTAGTAGCCCTGTGGGTACTCCTCCTGGTTATCCTTAGAGTCTATGGGACCGCGTTCGCTCTCGTAATACTCGGACCATATGTCTTCGTCCACCGTGAGGTTCCCTGTGGACCAAGCTCAAGATGGACGCAGAATGTTCGGTCAGTCTTGCCACTGACCGTAGTGCCACACGCAGCTGTCCTTTTTGTTCTTGGTGGTATCATATCTTTCCTCGCAATGGCGACAGGTATCAAACTTCGCCTTGGGGACCTTGCTCTTGCTCCCTCCGCCTTGGGTCGTGACCAGTGCATCCCAGAATGTTTTCGCGACACGGTCGTCATTCTGGGAAGCCTCGAGAATGGATCGTTCGAGGACGTCTTTAGGTGTCTTCGCGAGCGCGTTTTTCAAGATTTCCAGCTTTTTGGGGTCCTTTTTGAGGTCCATAGTCGCAGGCGCCATGGCGGGATAGGAGAAGTTTGGTAATCTGATCGGCCGTGTCACGGTGCGGATTCCTTTGATGAATTGATGTGAATATTTGAGTCCAAGTGCCACATCGCTCCTCGAAGTGCGCGGTTATCCCGTCTGTTACAAGCCGCCGGACTCATCCGTGTCGTCGTACAAACTCCGACCAACCTGCTGGCCAACCATCGTGCTCTGATAAGGTGTGCTGTGGCACTGGCACTGATCGACGCCGCAGAAACTTAGCATACATATTGCAGCTATTCTCCATGGCCCGCCAAGGCGCGCTCAAACCTACCGGTACTGTTTCCCTTCTTCTCTCTCAAATCCACGGGTTTCCCAACGAACTTCTGGCCGAGATATTCACTCTTTGCTGGCGCTCCTTCACCCCTCGTTTTGGAGAACTCCGGATTCCTTGGAAATGGACGGCAAAGCGAAAGCCGCGGCCGACGCAGAGACGGAGATGGCATGTCCTGCGCATGCCCTATGCTTGTCGTGTTCCAAGTATGCGCCGCGCGCCACCGCAATGTGTACGCGCTCTGGAGCACCCCAAGCCATATAGACAAGGCCATTAGGCTGCTCCAGTCGACTCTGGCACGTGGGGGTACTTCCCCACTGAATGTGACACTCATTGAGACACTGAATTATCCGTTTCCTTCTGCTGTCTTCGACATGCTCGCAGCGCACTCACAGCGTTGGCAGACGCTTCTCTGTTCTATGTCTTTGATAGGCGCCTTTTCCAGTATCCATGGAAAGCTTCCGCGCCTCCAGAGTCTAGAGATCGATTTCTCGCCAGATGAATCGGCATTGGAAATTTTGGACTCTCTCCCCAGTTTGACCTCTCTCGGCTTTCCCGTGCAATTTTTACTGGACAATATCAGCAAATTCCCGCTTGAAACCTTGACCAAGTTCAAATGCGTCGTCATTGACTCGGATGACACCTATCAAGCGCTATTTTCGATGTCCCTTCTCCCAGCAGGAATCCAGTTTCACTTCACATTGCACCTGATGGACGATCTCGAGGAATTGCTCGAAGCGGACCTTCCGTCGCTCACATCGAATATCTCCACCTTCTACATGCAATTCGGCGCATTTGACGTTCCTGTCTCCAAGGTGGCACTGTCGGGAATCTGCCAAAACCTCACGCTCCCGCTTCTCACCAAACTCGAGCTCGAATCGGACAGTTACCCTCGCCAGCCGCTACTTTGACCCCACGCCCAGTTCCTCGCCCTCTCCGCACGCTCCGGCTTTGATTCGCACCTCCGCGTGCTAGAGATATATGATGTGCATATCACGGAGGCACAGCTCTTGGAATGTTTATCGGAAAAAGTACGCAAGTGCAGAATCGGATGATCTGTTTCTTGAATTCAACTTGAATTTGACTGACGAAATAATCTGGGCTTGAACTTCCTAGAGCGGCTCGCAATTTCAGACCACCAGATCGTAGACGGCGATAGGGTAGACGAACTGCTCATCACCGACACTCTCCTCGCGAAACTTACCCGCACACCTGATTCGCTATGCCTCGTCCCCCGTCTATCTTCCCTCAGATTTCGGTTGTTGCTGTGGTTCGACGATCGCGTGTTGCTCGCGCTCGCAGTCTCCCCACTTGATGACTCAGACGGGTCCAAAAACGAGGGCTGTTTCAACCTAGAGCTGACCTGGCTGCATGGCCATGAACGTGGAATCGACGATGCGGTTCACGCAACTTTTTGTGAGTTGAAGCTCAGCACGAGAAGGCGATTGACCTTTCGAATGTCTCCGCAATCGAGCCATTAAAAAACTTGAAAATATCAGGTGTGGAAGTTTACGATAATCCCGCTGCGGCCCTTCTCATTTCGTTAGGCCCTCTCTGTTGTTATTGCGTTCTGCTATCATGATGTCCCGAACTTGATTTCGCTGCCCCTCGCCTTTATTCGATGTGGTTGAAAATCAGTACGATGGGGAAACTCACTTCATTTTCCGCTAATAAGTCCTCCCAATTCACAACCCGCATTAGATCACGAAAATTAGGTCCAATTGCGAGATGCTCGATGTGTATCCAGCGCCAGCAGGGGGATTGTACGGACGTCCCGACGTTCCGCAGATGAGCGCTCGTCGTTGATAAGCATTTGACCACGACTCGTTAAATGAAACACTCACCCGGTCGAGAGACGCCCGAAGGGACTACCCCCTGCCAAGTTGTGGATCGTTTCATTCGATTTCAACCGCGCGCAGCGCACTCGGAATGTTGTGTGGGACCACACCGCCGATATTTGAAATCGTCCGATCTCTTTGCAAAATTTCAATATTAACCGGCGTGGTCTCATAACAATTGCGATATAAATCTACGCCTCACACCCTTCAATCTCCCTCCATTCCATCCCGTCTTTCATTCCCCTTGAACACCATAACCATCCCAATGCACATCGCCGCTGAGTCCCCGCGTCCTAAAGACGTCGGTATCATCGCCATGGAGACCTACTTTCCCCTGCGCGTCCGTCCATTAATTCGTCGTTGGTCTATGTTTTCTATGTTGACAGTTCAATAGTGCATCTCTGAAGCTGAGCTAGAAGAGTACGACGGCGTGTCCAAGGGCAAGTATACGATTGGTCTTGGCCAGGAATACATGGCGTGGCCAGATGACCGAGAAGATATTAATTCGTTCGCACTCAACGGTTTGTGTCGGTCTGAATTTGAGACACCGTCTCTTAATTTGCTATCTCCGTGCCACAGCCGTATCCGGTCTCCTACAAAAATACGACGTCGACCCCAAATCCATTGGCCGCATCGATGTTGGTACCGAGACTATCATCGACAAGTCAAAGTCCGTCAAGACGACACTCATGCGCCTCTTCGCCGAGTCGGGCAACTTTGACATCGAGGGTATCGACTCGAAGAACGCGTGCTATGGGTCGACTGCTGCGCTGTTCAACGCGATTAACTGGGTTGAGTCGAGCTCTTGGGACGGCCGGAATGCCATTGTCGTTGCTGGGGATATTGCCGTCTACGCCAAGGGTGCTGCGCGTCCGGCTGGCGGTGCGGGTGCCTGCGCTATGCTCATCGGCCCCAACGCACCCGTGGTTTTCGAACGTGAGTTCTATTTTCTCTCTCTCTCTCTTTTGGCGCTCGGGTTTGGACGCAAACGGCCGTGGCTTTGAGACTTGTTCAACTTTTGAGTCCAAGCCCAAGCGAAAACACCAGGATTTGCGAGACCAAAAAAATTACTCACGTTCCAACATAGCCATCCACGGAACCTACATGGCCGATACCTACGACTTCTTTAAGCCCAATCTTTCCTCCGAGTACCCGGAAGTCGACGGGCCCGCGTCCGTCGTGACCTACATCCAAGCGCTCGACGAGTCATACAAGGCGTACAAAGTCAAGGCCACCAAAGCCGCGAAGAAAGCTGCACACTGCAACGGTGACGCAGCGTCGTTCTCCCTCGCGAATGTCGACTACGCACTCTTCCACAGTCCCTACGGCAAACAGGCCATCAAGGGCCACGCGCGCATGCTCTTCAACGACTTCCTCACCAACCCCTCCGCACCGCAGTTCGCCGCCATCCTCGAGCGCGAGCGCGATTCTGCGTTCCTCGCCGGGACGCAGAGCTCGACGGCGTCCGTCACGGACAAGAACATCGAGAAGACCTTCATCGCCGCCGGGAAGACGAGCTTCGCGGCCAAGGTGGATCCGGCCATGGCGTGCTCGCGGCGGCTGGGGAACATGTACACCGCATCGCTGTACGGGTGCCTCGCGTCGCTGCTGTCGAGCGTGCCGAGCGCGGAGCTGCAGGGCAAGCGCGTGAGCCTGTATGCGTTCGGCGGCGGCTGCGCGGGGAGCTTCTGGACGCTGCGCATCAAGGGCGACACATCCGAGATTGCGCGCAAGATGGATCTGTTGAGCCGGCTGGGAAAGATGAAGGTCGTCCCATGTCAGGAGTTTGTGGATGCGCTTGAGGTGGGTCTGCATGCGTGTTTTTGAAACGTATCTGATGTTTGTGGGAGACAGCTCCGCGAGAAGAGCCATAACGCCGTCAACTACACACCCAAGGGCTCCGTCGACAACATCTGGCCTGGCGCGTACTACCTCGACTCGGTCGATGAGAAGTACAGGCGGAAGTATGTGAAAGCGCCAGTCGCTCCGTAACTGTCGGAAACTAGGGACGGTGACCCGCGAAATTGGCCTTGGTGACTCGTCCTTTCTGCTTTAGATTCAGGGTAAACCAGTAGAATGTGCAACCTACCTAGACTGCTCTCCGAGGCGTTGTGGACCTTCCGCAAAGGTCGATGGTGGGAATTCAAAGGATTTAATGGAAGGAACCAACCACCCTTTTAACCGGCAACTTGAAGTTGAAATCTACGCCAGTGTATGAGCAGAAATAGGCGCCCCAGGTTGGTTCAAGTTTGGCAAAACCCGGAGTCCAGTTTTCTGGGACAGAGTTCAAGCCCCCCAGAAGGCACCAAATTCTCTCTAGAGCACACTGTTTCGAGGTCACGGCCAATCCGCATGTTTAGATATCACGCACATCGCCTTTTGCAGTGTACTCCACCTTGCGCGAATACGAAGTTATATGCGTTTATATGCGATGAGCCAGAGGATCATTTTTTCCAACTCGTCTGAATCGAAGGAAACCGAAGATTTCGAGCCAGAGCTCGTCGAGTACGTCATCGTAAGAACTCGTGTCAGGGGGTGCGAGAGTCAAACAAGGATGAGAGTAAGTTTGGCAACGTTGCGTATTATTTGATGCGGGTTCGGGCTGCCTCCATTTCATAAGAAAGCAATAGGACCGCAGTTGTAGTCGCTGATGTTCGAGACGTTACTGGAACCTTGCGCTGTATGCGCAGCGCTGATTTCAATCTGCAATCATCCGCTGTCGGCACGCAGCACCGCTATCCTATATAAATCTTGCGAGCTCTTCACACGTCGACACAATCACCCACCATGGTCGACCCCATTACTGCCCTTATTTCCGTGGTCGTAGTAGCGGCGGTTTCTATCTTGTGAGTACCTGGACTGCCGCACGACCGTTTCTCATCGCTGCAATACATAGATCCATGGCGCTCGCTTTGGGCGTTACCGTGCCCTTCGCAGGCGTGCTGGTTCGGTACCGAGCAAACTACACCCCGAAGACAGGAACGGTGCGCCTGGATGACGAAGCTGATACTGCTCCCCGCGCCGACGCGTCCATTGGGTATTTCGGGATGATGAAGCGCGTCCACCGCCTCGAAGGATGGGCTGGCCTTTACAAAGGGATCAGTGAGTGCTGAATGTATTTCTTGAGCGGTAATCCAAACTTGCCCAGTGCCTACTATCATTGCGACCTTGATTGCGGTCGTGGTTGCGAGTCCCATCGGCGTCCTTGGTGCATTGCAATACAGGGTCCATTCTGGGAGCGGCCCTGTCATGCGACCAGGCCAGCCTCAGTTCATCCTACTCCCGGGTGGAGTAAGCTCTTTCTGCGCACTCCTTGTTACACGCCTGACCGGTTCCTCTCAGTCATTGGCCTCTTGATGTCCCTGGTCTTCTCACTGTTGTTTGTTCCCCTGCAGATCATCACCAACCGGTACGCCCTACTCTCCCTCTTGCATAAGTACCACATGCTAACACCGCGCGGCCCCAGCGCGATCACCACCCCCACAAACTCGCCGCCTTCGCCCGAGAACCGCCCTGCGCGTCCTCCTCTCCCCAGCCGAGCGCGCACAGCCCCTGCGCCTCTACCTCGCCCCCGGCGTCGCTTTCGCCATTGTCCTCGAATCCTTCCTCGCCTCGTCCTTCTCCTTCCTCCACCTCGTCACCAATCCTTCGCGGGCGCCACAGTCGCCCTCGCCACAGCGCTTCCCATCCTCCTCCTCTCCACCGCAGTCCTCACTCCCCTCGAAGTCCTCACCGCGCGCCTCACGCTGCAGCGCCGCATCGGCGTCGCACCCGCGGAGATGGACGCGCTCATCGCACCGCTGTACTCGGCCGAGCCGGTGATGGAGTTCCGCAGCACGGACGTCGAGGAGGGTGAGGCGCCGTACACGGGCCTGCTCGACTGCGCGCGCAAGATCGTTAAGGAGGAGGGCTGGGGCGTGCTCACCCGCGCGTGGTGGCTCACCGCCGCCGTGATGCTGCTGGCGCTGGCGATGCCCCAGATGATCCCGCCACCGCCGCCGTCGGTCTGAGATCTCGGGATCTGGCCGGGCCTTGACTCGCCTGCGAATTTGAGTTTGTCTTGCTTTGTCTCGCCTCAATGCTGCACTCCTGATGGCGTAAATGAAAACGCCCCCCATCTTTTAAAAAAATTCGAGTAGAAAATAACAAATAATCGTGTATGTACACGTACTTGTAGGGATAGTATATTTGTCGCCGGTTGGCGAATGTATCACTCGGTGTTCTGCTTTCAAAATTCACGGTTCACCAACAGTTTCACCAAAATCCCGACGAGCCCTCAAAAAAACTTCAAGCCTTGAAGCTTGTTGGAGTCAAGCGCCGCCGATCAGTCGGCCTTCAATGACATTCATTTGGGACTGTTCTCAAGTACACACGTACTCCATGGAAGCAACCATATATGCGGAACTCAATGCATACTCACGCACATGAGATTTTCTGGTAGACAGAGTGGGCCTTGTCAGTGGAGAATGGTCCAGAAGGTTATGGCCTTCTGATCATACTTGCATGTCAGAAATTCCAAGCATTGTCAAGCCATGCACTTGCCATGGAAGAGATGCGCGCGCGGTGGTTGGAGTGTTACAGACACAGGTGCCAAATGTAGATTCTGCAAGGATCATCTGGAGGATGTCATTCATGCATTATTTGTCTGCAAGCATTTACCACTGCAACAGATCAGATCTGTATTCTTTCAAAAGTTCTTTTCTGCTCACCAGGAGCTTCAAGGATCCATGATGAACCCCAGGTTACTATTCTTCAAGGATCTCCTGGTGAAGGAAAGAACAATTGGGCTGCTAGGAAAATTGGCCTACAACATTCTCGAGCCCATGCTGGACATTAACTCAGTGTTGTACACTCCCCAAACATGAACAGTTGCAGTGAGGTGAGCCTCTCAGTTGTCCTTTCCCTTTCTTCTTTCCCTTTGTTTTGATCTCTTTTCTTTTCCCTCTTTGGTTTCATTATTGTCACTTTGTACTTATCTCAGCATGCGTGTCCAGCAGGATTGTTGAGTTGAAAGTGCTTCAATGAATTCTGGCTGCTGGGGAGTGGATGGGCCTCCCACAAGGTTTTAACCAGCAACCTGCCTGCTCTGGTCCAAGCCAGGCCAGGAATGTCATTGGGGTACCTAAACTTTCTGCCCCCAGTTTGGTAGTACGTGTGTTCTATGTACTGATGAGTAAATTTTCGCCTGCATAAGTTACGAGGTCATATATAGTAAACTGGCTGTTCCAATTGTGGGACTGCATCAGTATAATACATCCTCCTCCTCCTCCACCACCTGGCCAGCCAGTTTCGAGCTTCTCAACCTTTTGAAAGGTAAAATTGATGATGTAGTTTGAACCACAACTTTTTTGCTGTTGAAAACCAAGGTGTCTGTGTCAGCAGCAGCTCATAAGTTGGAGCAAAAGATGGATGGACCCATACCTCGTGTCTTAATGGCAGCTCAGCTCAAAGTTCGTGGAGCAAAAGATGATTGGAGTGGGATTCGAACCCACGCCCTTCGGACTAGTAAGCTATGTACACTGAAACAGTGTTAGTCCTGAAACTAGCGCCTTAGACACTCGGCCATCCAACCCATGCTCCCCTCTGCACGGCGTCTATTGTAGTCTAGTGGTCTGTGATGGCTGCTCCACCCACCTTCCGTCCTGTGTCGTGCTGTTGCATTGTTCTTGCACACTCTGAATCCGGTTGGCTGCCAACTATGCATGCGAGACTGCAAGGCGACTGCCAGTCAACTTGGCAGTGCTGCATACTTGCGGGCTGTGGAGCTGTGGGATGTGCTGTCCAGGACAAGTGCAGGCAAGCTGAAGTCTGCATTCCTGAAACAGAACGCGCTAACCACTGCTTGACCAGTCCTCAGTGATGTCCCAAGGGCTCTTGATAAGGGCGGGGGTCCTGGGTCTTAAAAAAAATCTTTTCATAGTAGATTTTAAAGTAGGCCAGAATCCGGTTTAAAGTGCATTTGGACCATAGGGTGGTATTAGGTCCCCAGAGGTGTCCAGAACCTCCCATGAGGCCTGGTAGCCTGCGCAAAAATATTTTGCAATTGGAAGCCTTCAAAAGTGTATCAGAAATTGCCCAATGCCTATATTTGAGTGAGTTGCTATTTTAAATAACAAGTCTGATGTTGAATATGCACTCAAAGCCTTGTGCATAGAATGTATGCTGCATCAGCCTGTTCAGGAGGGAAGTGGCCATCAGGTGGCGATGCAGATGCACATGACCTAGGGGGAGGGTGGGGGGGCCTGAGGGAGGGCCTTAAAAAATCTTTTCGAGTCCCTATCTGTTTTCGAATCCCAACAGCCCCTTGTATTGTCCGCAGAAATGGAGTACAAGCATGTCAAGCTGAGTGATCATGACAGTTGTTGGTATTTGCTGGAGTAGGTGTACTGTAAGTAGTATTTCACAGTGTTTGCCCAAAGGGCAAGACCTTTGTTAAGGCCTTAAATTCTCATGTGAGTTATCACATGGTTGCCCAGCAAATGGGTTTCTTTTCGTGGAGCCTGGCAGACAGACTTGGTATGTGAATCAGAAATAAACTGAGAATTTCAACTTTCAAGCCATGTTGATATCCAAAAGATTGAGTACCCGAGAAGCAGTGGAATATTCACAAATGCTCAAGACAGAGTCATAGGCCAAGTCATCTGCAATAAGCTTTGTCATGGAAAATGAATATATATGGTGTTAAACTTACCACTCTGGCTAAGGTACTACCCATGGGGGAAAAAAATTCAAAGGCCTTAAATGGGCCTTAAATTTAAGCCCTTAACCTTTATAAGGCCTTAAGGCTCCATTCGGCTGAGTGTTACTTAGCGGTCCTTGGGAAAAACTCCCCGTCAAATCAAAGGAACTGTTACTTCATGTATTTAAGAACGCTAGATTATATTCGGTTGCTACGTCGCTTTGTAAATCACCGTCTGCCGTCACTTTGGCCTTTGTTTGGCTCTTGTATATTTGATCCTTTGCCAGCTTGTCGCGTCCCTCTTGCTCTTCTTCCTCACTCTACATCCATTCCAAGACCATGGTCAAGGAAAAGAAGACAAAAACACATCCTCCAACACTAGAAACACAGACAGAGCCCTGAAAAAGGGCGGGAAACGAGATAAATGGACAGTTCCCATGCTGGCCATTCTCATTCGCATTCTCCTCGATGAGAAGAAGCTGGGCTGGACCTCGGAGAGCTACACCAAAGTGGTAGTCGCTCTGAAGGCCACAGGCCATGCACGCACAGCAAAGCAAGTCAAAGGTTGCTGGACTCGGGTGTGTCATGTTGTCTCGATCTTTTTAATCTCTGACAATCGTGTACCAGCTGAAGGGCCAATATAAAATTGTGAAGGGGATGCTATCCCTCTCGGGCTTCGGTTGGAATCCCCGCTCAAAATGCATCACTGCAACAGAGGAAGTTTGGGCGGCCTATCTTGATGTGAGTCTTCTTTTTGTAGTTGATGTCACATGCTCTGTTCACACTGGGATAGAAGCACCCGAAGAACGCGGGCTTCAAGGCCGTGCCTTCGAGCACTTCGACGACATGGCCTTTCTTTGCGACGATGTCATGGCCACAGGGGAGGATGCCTTCTCGAATGGTCTCTCGGTGGCAATCAGGACCCCACATCGGATAATCACACTGGGCTGTGGATGACGCCGATGACAGTGGAGACGAGGATGAGGAAGCAGATGAGGATGAAGAGGATGGGCGTGGAGTGCTTGGAAATATATCGGTGTGTCTGCTATATTTTCTCTCTCTCTCTCTTCAATTCGGGCTGAATCTGTTTCTATCAGAATTCCTCCTCCTATGCCTTCAGCACTCCAAAGCACAAGGGCTCCAACAACCTCACCAGTGCTAGCAAGCAGAGGGGTGACCCCAAGTGCTCCCACCATGGCCATGTCTCCAGCACGAGCATCCTCACGGGCCTCGCAGCCTCTGTTGAGAGTCTTGCAGCATCTTTCCAAGAAGAGTCGCAGACCAACTCTACCTCTGATTCTCCTGCCTGGTGCAACAAGGCTTGGCATGCCATGCTTGAGGACGAGGGTGCTGACCTTTCTGAAACGAGTTCGCTGCCGCTGCGGAGGTTTTTAGCAGCTCCAAGCTTGCCGACCAATATCTGAAATTTCCGGATCATCACAAGGCGCTCGTCAGGTTTGGCTCAACAATGCTATTGCGCGTTCCATGGGACTGTAATTAGTAAATGTAGTTACATTGCCTGACGTTGTAATTCAGCTTGGTAGCTAGCCCACATTGCCCTTGCAATATTTGTGTCTTGCATCTGCCTGTTCTGTTTCATTGGGTGAAATTCCAGCAGATAATTCATCTGGGTCAATGTCTCCACGTGGCGCACCATCTAGCCCATCATCATCCATTTCTATGTCCGAATCCAAATCAGCATCGGCGGGGTCGTGGATCCGTATAAAATTGTGAATGATACTGCACCATGATAATTCGGGCTTGTGTGTGAACAGAAAAATTTGACGGCTGCTGAAACATCTTGAACTTCTTTTTTGTTGCACCAAAAGCCCGCTCAATGACATTATGGAGCTCAGAGTGCCGAAGATTGAATAGCTCTTCATGGTCCTGCGGCCTATATAAAAATGTTCAGATGGTATTGTCAACCAGACAGACAATACAAACCATTCACCTGCCTCCCCCCATTCACAAAGATGATAATGCTTGCCTCGGTAAGGAACCAAGAGAGCGTCACAGGAAGGATAGCCTGCATCCGCTAGAAAGTATTTTCCAACTGGAATTGCAAGGTCCGATTGGCATGCAGCATCAAAAATTGCACTGTCAGAAGCACTTCCTTCCCATCCAGTGAGCAAGTAGATGTACTGCTGCTCAAAATCAACTGCTGCCTGCACATTGGTAGAGAGAAAGCCTTTGCAATTGCGAAAGCAGCCTTTTCCAGACATCATCTGGAGGGGACGTGCCAATCTGTGTACCATCCAGCGCACCACGAGCATCATCAAAGAATGGGGAGAATTTCAGATTGGTTGTGATGTGTGGGGACGTCTTGGTGTCTCGAGTGGGCATTTGCAAATGCACATCTCGAAAAGGGCGGGAGATGACCACATTAAGAACCCTATGAAAGTGGCTGGACAGCATTAGTGGGAAAATACAATTTTCAGCTTAAAAAATTGTATCTACCGGTGAATTGTATCGGGACTTCTTTGAAACCATTCATGCTCTTTGTTATATCCGTGTCCGGAAAGAAAAGGAAATGGCCGGAAGGGCCGGAAGGACAGATGGCCGGACGAAGTGTTGGGGGCCGGACAAAGGTCCGGATGTAAAGCGATACCACAAGAGTATAAGGGTACACCAATTAACTTGGCTCCAAAGGTCGGATAGAGAATAGGACAGAGGTTGGACAACGGAGCAATGCGGAGGCAAAGCACATTAATTATCAACTAAGGTTACATCCGAAGTAAGTACGTATTTATACTAAGTACGGAGATAGTCCGGATGCGTTCGGAGAAGAAGTAAAGACAATAGGAATAAGCGAAGACAATAAAGACAATAAGGAATACATGTGGAGCATAAGTCATATGGTCAAAGAAGGGGAAATGCTCAGTAATTCTTCATTGCGTAAAAACCCCGAGGGCGTGCGTCAACGACCAAGGCCGGACGCAACAGCGAGTGAGACGGACGCGAGCCGGAGTTCGGATGACGCGTCCGGAAGGGAGGAGAGTCGGATCCGAGGATCCGGACGGAGGACGGAGGAAGTCCGGACGGAGCCGGAGAGGTAGGAGTTGCATGGTCGTAACACTCTTGCTCTGTTGTATTATTGGTGACAAGCATGTGCATGAAGATACCCAGGGCCTCATCCAATTTCACATGTTTGGAGTCACCAATCCCAGTCTTCGCGGTCAAAGCACAAGCAAGCTTTCGAAAGACTTGCTTGTGCATCCCCATATTACGGTGCATGCGATCTCGATGGCCAGTAAGGATTTACCCACATCTGGCCAGTGCGAATGGATGTGTGGTAGGGCTCTGGGAAGAGCCGAGGCTTTAATACCTCCACCGCACCAAGGATAGCCGCCAAGACCACCTGCGCGACACACCCCAAACCACCTTACGAATTAAACAAAATACTACAGTATAGCTGAAATGCAGCTCAAGGATGAGGTCCAGGCCGGAAGTCGAAATCCTCGAAACAGAATGCGCATAGCATAGATCTCGTAATCCGGGGTCTTCAGCCGCCAAGCAGTTTGCAGCTAAAAACCCCGAACATGTCTTCATATCAGTAAAACGAATAAAAGTAATACTTGTGCATGGCCGCAGGGGAAGCCCCACATCCTTTCTATCTCGAGTAGTTTGGCGGACTAGCATTATCACACTGCATCTCTGTGAACTGTGGGAAAAACATACCAAAGTTGGACCAACATGCCAGGGTTGATCAAGTTCGACTTATAAAAGTCCCTGCATTCCAGCCAGATTCTGTGGTTTTAATGTCGGGCTTTTTTATGTACAGCAAATGCTCACTTTGGTACTCTAAAATGCCCGCGGTATTATCTGCGACTGCCTACCGGGCCACACTAGGTAGTGGGCCACTTGCATAATACAAAGTGTTGTGATGTAGAGTCCTGGGATTTGGTGCCTATGGCATAAAGTATGACCTATGAGGACATTGTATGTCAAATTTGGAGGGAGACTGACGCCGCGATCAACAGCTGTCAAAGGTTTTTCACCAAGATGCCGGCGTGTGGGCATCATTTCTTATCTCCGACCGGCCTTTCCGCTTGTCTTTTGCTTCTTTCTCCGCCAATTCTTCACCGATTCACGAGTTTCGTGGCTCATTTTTATCCCTCGATGTTGGAGACTGGCGTAGCATAGCACCCAACTTAAAATCGACTCTCATTCGCGTCTTGGACCCTTCAAGATCATCTCGAGTTGATGGCGCGTCACACAAGCGGGCCACCTCGATAGCGACACATCCATCTTTGTCACGGTCCTGGAACTTGGTATGACCATTTGAGACATGTAACCCACCATCTTCCCAGATTTATTTGGATTTTTGCTGTTCGACTCCGCGTTCACCGCCCACCACTATCCCAAAGCGTTGGACTTTGCTAGCGCATAAAGATGAATTTTTTATGAAGGGTTATTGGCTTGTGGAGGATATCTCTCATGGATAGATATGTTCGGATATATCCAATGAAGTCATATATGCCTTAATTTGGGATGTTGATACCCTCTGTCCTTTGTAGGCCGCACCATTCAGCCCATACCACAATTTCACCTATCTTCCCTGCTCAAAAGGGAAATAATTGTTGTCCTCGTATACCTCAGATGGACCTTCTCAGTGTATAGAATGGTGTAATCATATCTATTTAATGTTTTTGAGTACATTTGGATGCCTAGTATGAGTCCGAACGAGGGATTTAAAGGGGTGGCCCACTACCCCGTTTTTTGCCATTTTGGGATACCCCCCAGAAAATAAATTCAGTAGGCCATGAAACCGTAGTCTAAATTTGCGAAAAATATCTCTACTCAGTCACAGGATGTATACCTTCGTTTCAGTGCCCATATATCTGTACCCATTTCAATTTATGCACCGGATCAAGGTAAAAAATGCTAAGGTGGCCCGGTTCCCAGTCTCAGATAATAGCATGAGCAGAATGCATCAGTATCTCGGGTGCCATGGGTTTCAATTATTCCAGTGCGCAACATACTCAAAACAAAGGAAGGGATTACGCCCTCCATCGGTTCCAATCCACACTCAGCGCTCCCCTGAAACTTTGGAAACAGTAGAGGATTAAATATCAACGTCTTTCCCCAATCACATTAGCATGCGCATACCCTCACGGACATCAGCGTGTAGGTATCACTGCCAACTAGGTCAGGGCGCTTGAAATGTGCGTGGCTTCCCATGAAGCCTAGACAAATGCACGGTGACAATCCGATCAAGTTGTTTAATGAAAACCAATCGCGGATTGAATAAATAAACCTTCTCAGCATTTGCTGTCTGCTCTGTCGTTACCCAGTTTGCTCACGACGATCAAATCTACTGTTCCATTTCGACCAATAATTTTAGTCCGAGATGCCTGATCAAGCTTCTTTTGCACTGTAGCTAGTTTCACAGACCTCACAATCCATGTGAAAACGGTCGGCGCGCAAATACCCGGTTGAAATAGACGCCAGGGGCTTATTTTGAGGGGCTTGCATTGGAGTTATATTTTTGGACAAAGAGGTATCGGATTGCCACTTGAAACCTGACTTGGAGTAGTTACGCGTTGATGAATGGGTAAGAATCTTCGTTCCAGGTTGAAGGATCGACAACGATGATATGGGTCGGAATTCTGGTCCCTACGCGTAAGCGCAGCAAGTCGGTTCCAGTGCACCCACTGATGAGCACTGGCGCTGGCAGAAGGATGCAAGATGAAAAATCAGCGGATTTGCCGAATGACGCGGGATGCCAAATCGAGCGTGTACGGATATTTCCTGGCACAAAAACGTGTAAGCATCAGCGCCCATTAGTCCGGTCATAGCTGGTCTTTGTATTTTTTGAAGACGATATTATACGGGTGTGTAGTCGGTACATTACTTCGCATGAACTCGAGACGTGTAATTGCGTCACATCCCGCCAATAGCAGCAACCCTACTTCCATTGGCTGCCGCTAGATGTGGACCTAAGCCGGTCAGGCCTCGCAAGAGATAAATAATCTTCCCGTCGGTACGAAATGCAAACTATGGGACGCAAAAGGTAGTCGGTGGGCCCAACTCCGCCTGCCACTTTTCCCATAGCTGCAGGACGTCGCGCGGAGGGTGAGGGATACTCTGCTCACAAATCAGCGGCGACTTCGAGGTCGTTTGAGGGAGACATACCTTCAACCACGCGATCACGGCTCGTATTTCGGAAGGCACGCGAGAGTACATGAATCGCGGCTCGCGCAGATCTACAAGGAGCTCCGAGGAAGGTATCGCATACGCGAGGTGGCGGGTCCACTGGCGGCGGATATATTGGTATAAACTACTACCTCTGCGTCAGGTCCAAGATGAAGAGGGTATCAACATTGACGCACAGATCAAGATGTTCTGTGTTGTCCATGAATTCTCCAATATAGCGTATACACCCACGCGCGATCTCTGCGTGGTATTTCCCCGGCTCAATCCAGAACGGCATCGAACGCCGAATATCGACGAGAAATTCGGTGGTGGAGGGCTGCGGGATGCGCACCCTCTGCAGTGGCGAAGACGTCTGGGGGTCCGGGACATCGACGAGGGCATGCATATCGCGCAGGGTCGTACCGACTTCGCCGGGACCTACGCCGATAAGCATTTCCAGTTCCTTCTGCGGTAGCGGGGCGAACAGCACTACCAAGGATCCCAGAATTCGTAAGAGCGCGGTCAGATTGGGACTCGTGGAGAGAACGTGATGACAGAGCTGGTCGGTCGGCGAAAGTGATGATCCAGCAGCCGACACAGCGGCCACAACGACTTCTGTCAGACGCTCCGCCGGACGTCCAGAGTTGTCGTCCACGTATTTCAGAACGGTCGCCGGATACAGGAATTGACCGCCGGATTTCTGCACGATGAGCTCGATGACGTCCTCGGATGGCCATGGGTCTGGAATTCCGACCATGGCATGCTGGTGCGATAGTCGAATGGCGGCGAATTCGGTTCGCAAAAATGTTCTGACGTCCGTGTCAGATACAAATACGTCGAGCGGGATGCGATTGGAGAGTTTGCGGTATACTGGGGTGTCAAAGATGGCTTGAATATGTGGCTGCAGGCGACTCGTGATAAAGAAGCAGAGTGGAAGACGATGGACGACGATGAGCTGCGCAATGAGCGTCAAGATACGGTGCTGCATCTCGGCGCTCTCACAGGCATCGAGACCATCAATGATGATGAGGGTTGGAAGTGGAGGGTGCTGGATCATGCTGAATGGTTCAATAATAAATTTTAGGATCTGCACCTCGAGGGACCCTTGCGAAAGAATGGAGGCATTGGATTGGATTGCACGAGACAATGGTGCGCGTAAGCCCGGGATCTTGGCAGCAAGTTTATATGCAATGGTGGGGACGAGGAGTCTCCCATCGCTGAGATCGCCTTTTCCATGCGAAAAAAAAAAAGTCGCGCCAAGTTGTCCGCTTTCCGCACAATATTCGGCAACCGTCTGGGAGATCGCCGACTTCCCAGATCCGCTTGGCCCATGGACAAGCAGTATAGGGGGACCATGCGGCGTGTTTTCAGTCCAGGAAAGAATTATCTCGAACACCATTTTACGAGTTTGTGGATGACAGCGCGGAGGCGGGTGCCGCTCGATGGAATCATACGACGCGCCGATGGCAATCGCGCTGTGGAGTATATACAAGCCTTGGGGTTGATTAGTATACGCGTCTACGCAGTGTCATTTACACGCACCGTCTTCGCCAGTATATTGGTTAGGATTGTGTTGAAAGCTGAATCGAGCGCGTGGGCTTGGTGTAAGAGGAGGCGATGAATGCTGAAGACTGGGTGGGGATGGCTGGGGGGTCATTGGGATTGGCAGCAAGTATGGATCGACGGTGGGTGTGCTATATGACGAGGTATTATTCTGGATGTCGGGGAATGACTTGAACCGCTTCTCGGCGGCGGTGTATAAATAATAAATCCTCAAGCGTCGAACATTCTCCAGTGACAAATTTGGGCGTGGCGTTGACATCAATGGGTGACGAAATAGGACAAGCGAAGATGTGGGTAGAGAGCCTGATAGACGGCCATGCGCCGTTGTCGCCGGAGGAAAAACTCGGAAGCCATTTCTTGGCCAATTCATCAGATGTCATGACAGGTGGTATAGTGCAGATGATGATTGGCATTAACGCGGTGACTCCAAAACAGTCCAAAGATTGGCAGCAAGTCGCCCATTGCACTGCGGTTGTCGAAATGAGACGGTGCAAAAACAGCCACACAGCACAGCCGCAATCATTATGATCATCAATACGAAGATCATTATCACTTGTCCTTTTTCTCGAAATCGCGTGGTCCGCTGCTGGTGACGGGACTTCCCGCTATGAACACAAAAAAGCCTGGTCGGAAGAAGAAACTTCTGCCGAAACCAGTTAGTAGATGTCGGCTTGAGGAGTCGGCCGTAGGTCATTTTTTGTTCAAGGCTCTATTTCAAGCCTTTCACCGGGAGTTAACTGGACCGACATTTGTCCATACACACAGTTGAGCCTATCTCGGTGCGCAGTCTCAAGGTGAGTCTGAGTCAGAAATCAATCCCAACACGACATTTTTGACTGTATATAA
Organism: Mycena galopus ATCC 62051; assembly: GCA_014925785.1. Taxonomy (NCBI): domain Eukaryota; kingdom Fungi; phylum Basidiomycota; class Agaricomycetes; order Agaricales; family Mycenaceae; genus Mycena; species Mycena galopus. Next base: position 28,519 of record WIQG01000585.1, on the reverse strand, counting down.
AGTCGTGGTCGCTAATTTACGGGGGCTCGCTGGTAGAAAAAGAACCCATCTGGCCTTGTTCACAAATCTCAGGTGTATACATTTCGGCAGCTGATCCTCGGATGAGGCCAGTGTGCGACTTCCATTAACCGTTATTCTGGGTACATTTTCTTGAGATCCCGCCTACCAACCTCCTTGATGTTACCATTTCAATCTCGCATCACAGTTTCCGCCGCTGAATCATCGGACGAGAAAGGACGTAAATTTCCGACTCCTTGCAGGGACAATTTCCGCAATATTACTTTCCCTTAGTGCCTCGTGGAGTGCGTCTCTAGGCTCTCGGCCCGACTCACATTTCAACTTGTCACTCTCATTTCTGCATATTTTGGGGGGTTATACTTGGCATCACGGATGCTGCGGGGACGCGCGCGCGCTGGGCCACATTTATCACCTTCAATTAATCAACGGCCGCGCCTTCGTACGAGCGAGGGGATACAGGATGGAACATGCTGCTCAGGCGTGCACTGGCTAATAGGCTGCGGCCTCCAAACGGCTTCAGAACAACAATATGTCAGATCATTATCAACCCCATTCAGACGGACGTCCCTATGCCCAGGTGTGAGCCGCTTGGCGCTTTATAAAGTTCTTGATCTTGCTTCTGCTCCATCATGACGGTATTTTTCTTCTTTTGCATCATAACGATGCTGTGCCTTGTAGCCCAGAATTCAAATTTCTTCCCACCTCGATCAAATTGCAACCTCCACCGAAGTGACGCCGATTTTTGTCGGATTACGAGGCGCAGATAACGGAGAGCAACCGCTGAAATCCTACGACTGGGAATTTGAAAATACCACAAATACGTCAAAGAAGCCCGTTGTTGCTAGCATGACAGAATCAAATATGTATGATACGTGTCGTCAATGAACGTACAGAATACGTCGATATAGCGTCTACTTGAGAGGCACCAAATTGGCTCGGTGGCGTGCTGCTAACAACGAGCGATTTCTTTAAATCAGGGCCTATGCTCGTGCAGAAGTAAATATTTCAACCACCCTCCAAGGTTGAAAATGGGGATGAAAAATGTAACCATTTCCACGCCCATCGTGAAATTTGGATGTGAAGAACCCGCACCCGCGGCGATTAGATCTGGGCGAGCTCTCAGTTGAACCGCGCAACCGGAACAATGCGGAAGCTGAGCCCGGGGATCAACGCGTTTATGAAAGTCCAGAATTTTTTTAATTCCCTCCGAGGTGGGCAATGAGAAGGTCATCCATGGTATATACCAAGAGTTGGAGCAGATTCGCAGACTAATTATCCAGGAAAATCCAGGCATGACACTGGGGGCAAGAACCGACGCATGCGACAGCCACATGCTTTAAACGCATGTGCTTCGCAAGTAACGATCTATGAAACAAAAGACATGTGATGGTTCAACAATCGTTCTTTACCAGACAAAGGAGGGACAAAGTGTAGACAAAGAGCAGGAGAAGTTTGCCAGGTGTAGGGAATCCTGCCCTGCCCTTTGTCTTTTCTTTGTCTGTCCTTTGTCTCGCAAAGAACGATTGTCGAGCTGTGACACAGGCTTTATGTGGTGTGTGACTACCTGCGGAGCACATGTGTTTAAAGCACTTGCATTCCACATGCATCATTCTTTGCCCCCGGTGTGAGAAGCAGTAGGACGAAATGATTCATGCTGTGCATCACTGCCGGGGAGATTCTGGACACAGTTGAAGGAACTGCACAAAAGGGAGAAGATTCTGAGACGGTACTCGAATGGAACTTGCACTGGTGAAGTGCGTAAAACGGGAAAAAATCATCACGACGAACAAAATCAGCAGATAGGTAGGACTTGACTGAGGTAGGCACCTGAGTCTAGTGAAATTCGACATCTAACATTCCACCGATCTGTGAATTATTTGATGATGATATATCTACAATTTCGTCGCCGTCCAAAACGCGGCGTGATAAACATACCCCAGCATTCCCTGAGCGTTGCTAGTGTACGTCGTGTCGATCGTGCGTTCATTCTGCCCAGAGTCGTAAGTTTGACATATCTTTCGGTCAAGACACTCACCGATATGTGGAATCCGATCGCGCGCGCAAGATTTTTCACCTCCTCGAGGCTGAGCTCGATGGACGGGTCATTCGTGGTGTTATTTTCCCAGTGCCACAAGAGCGGGCCTGCAATGCCCGCGCGTGTTGCAGATGTAGCTTCATACCGCGGGACGGCGGGACGTACCCATGTTGACCCACACCCCGCCCCGCGAAAGACTGTTGTAGATAATGCGGAGATAGTTGACGATGTTTTTGGCCTGAGTGGAAGACGGTGAGTCCCTAGGAAGGACAAGTAAAATAGCAGGCAAGTACCGTATCGATGAAGAAGCATGTCAAGATCGCGTCCCACTGTCCGTGTTGGGGTTCATCTGCGTTGCTCGGCGTACCATAGATTTCCTCAAAGTCGCCTGATGCGATGTTATTGTGGAAAAAACGAAAGATTTGATTACGGGTGACTGACCTGCAACCAGGGAGAAATTCACGCCGTCGGGCAGATCGGACGGCAGGACGTCTGGTATGGTTATTGGGCGCATCATGGCTTCATGCGAGGCCACATTGGAAAAAGAGTGGACATATGGGTAGATTGTGTAAGCGTTAATCTCGCTCGTTCTGGGAATTTGTGAGATTAATATCTCGTTGAATATCAGTACTTACCGGTTGAGGATGAAGTGCGAAGAAAGAAGCATATAGTGCGAGAATTCATTTCCTTGGCATGTGAAACCTGCCACAAGTTTATTCGGATGTATCAGACAGAATTGGGCCTCAACTCACCCAAAGCAGCGACATCGTGTGCCAGTCTCCCCAGTCCAGCACCAGGAACGAGCACGCGAATGCGACCTCTGCATTTGATGGGCAAGAGAAATGATGAAAACTATGCCGCCTAACGTACCTTTGGGCGGCGGGAACGTCGGAGAAGTGGAGTAGGAGTTCATTGATCATTGGCTTGTAACATGCATCTCTCTCTTCTCGTCCCTGGCAGATCCAGGAGAACGTCGACGTGCAACGCGGAAATTAGAGAACCGCGCACCTCCGCACTCCAATCACGCACAAACTGTTTGAGAGTACTTCGCAGCTTGTCCATATCAAAGTCCGTGGGCTTGTAGCGTCGTCGGTTCCGAGGAGCCCCGTCGTGTGAATGCGAATGGTTATGCCCATGGGAGTGTGAGTGTCCTGTTTCGAAGTAAAGATTGCCCTGCCGCCAAAGCAAAGACCGGCGCACCTGGGGACGGGTCTTCGTGAGAATAATCCACGGGCGGGCTAGAGTCTATTGGAGGGTCTGGTTCATCTACAGGTCCAATATCGTGCCCAAATATCTCGGGATCAGAGACAACTTCGGACAAAAAGTCTGCGTTGGCCAAGATGGCCGCATCTACTTGGTCGAGCTTGTCTTTGTAACCCAGAGTCACCAGCAGATCCTGATCGGGTTTGGGCAGAGTGAAAAAATCTTTTCTACGCCGATTATTGGCGGAGAGCTGATTACTGTGAGGTGCAAAATTCTAGATGCTCCAGTGACAACCTACCGAATATTGAGCATAATTTTTGAAGGTCGTGATGACATTGGAAAAGTGAATTTGCTCTGACCGCAAAGTGAGTGGTTTAAAGCGCTATTCGCCGCATATTTCACCTTCCTCGGCATCGGACTGGTCGTGTGAGTGCGGCATGCAACGTTGGAGATCGATGCAGTGGGAGAGCCACAGTGTGTGGCTATCTTTGGCAAAGCCGTGAGCGTTACATACGTTACTGTCACGAGTAACAGTGCAGCTTCCACCTGTGGTAAGGTCGCGTCTCCCGCTGTCATTTTTCTCCTAAAATTCAGGTGCACACAGGCTCGTAATCAAGAAATGGCGGCTCTACCGGTTCCGGGAGGCGCAGGCTTCTGAACTTGGGCTCGCGACTCGTCACTCGCTCAGATCGTCGGCCTAGGATGGCCAGCGCATGCAAGAGTTCACGCGATTGTGAGCGATGGAGAGGCTTACTGCGAGAAATCAGTCGAAAGTGGCTAAAATTCAAGACGGTATGTTTCAATGGCCATCCATAGCCGTTCTGCTGACCTTTAGTTAGCTGATTTGAGCGACTCTGAAGTCCGCGATCTTAATGACGAGATTAATAAACTCATGCGGGATAAAGACATTGGGAGAATCAGATCGTCGCGCTTGGTGGCAGTGAGTGCGTCTTAAATGCTTGGTCTACCGCATCCTCATGTTTTTCCAAGCGAACTACCGCCGAAATGTTGCGATGCTGGACGACGACAGGAAAGAGGTGCCGGGTACAAAAGGATACAAGTACGTAACAGGGATTGTCCAGCATCCCGCATTTCTGAGGCCATCTCGCAGATATTTTGGTCGAACTAAGGAGCTCCCTGGTGTTCGAGAATTATTTCAAAGTCGCAAAAGAGAAGACGACAAAGATAGTAAAGCCTTGACTTTCTACAAAAGTTCATGGCACAAGGGCCTGTCTATTACGGTGATCTTAGTGAAAACGACGTGTCTGCTGCAGTTTGAAAGACAAGCCGAGAATGAAGGTATTGTTTGTTATGATTGTTGAACCTTGATTAACTGGAGTGTCAGATTGGGAAGAAGCCTGTTCGAATCTGCGACGTGCGCTCGGTCTCCCCACAGACAGATCCACACCTGGTCTTCCCGGACAATACCCCTCGTCCGACCCCTCGCACCATGGCACGAAACGTAAGGCCAGTGACGGGGATGCTTTGTCTGAAGATGTCAAGCGGGTCAAAGGCGACTCCCAATCGGAAGCCGAACCCTAATCCACGTCCGCGCGGCGGCATCCTACACTCCGTTCCCTTCTCCCGAGATCTTACCCGTCGAAGTTGCCGACCCACGACAAAATGGAGGCTGCATTACTGTCTCTGCGGAAGAAGGCACTCGTCAAAGAGTATTTCGGTGACGGGGAGACCTAATACTTGGCAAATTCTCACGTCTGTAGACTCGCCATAGTCTTCACCATACAATTTTGCCTCGAGTTATAACGGAGACCCTCGATGAAGACCCATTGCGCAAACCATCGAGGATCTGGCTCGCTTCCGTTCGCCGTGCATCCTCGATGCTTGAACGCTTCGGAAATTACGATCGTCGATCCCTAGTCTCGCGGTTGAACCACCGTCTGTCGCCCGTGGCCTTGTCGCGGGCCCAGGACCACGAGGTCCCGAGCGGAGCGGTATGCGCCATTTTTCGCTCACCATCAGCCGTGCCGCTGACCTTTGGTTGCATTCCGGTTCCGCAATTTAAATAGGTGGCTTCTGCCCGATCATCCGGGCATCTCGGATGCCCCTCATGCTGGACTTTTCTCTGAAATGGCTAACAGCCAACGCAGCGTGGCGTGAGCTCTATCCGCTGTGCCGCACTTTCAGAGTGTCATCATTGACTTTTAAAGCTCAGGCGCTCCATCGCTGCCCTAGAGCTATCCTGGATTTGACACAAATTTCAGTGGCGCCCGAGTGTTTCGCGTAGCCTCAGTACGCTGGTAAATTTTTGTGAGCAAAACAAAAATGCGTCATCATGTTCGCCTCCCAGACAGGAAAGCAACCGGTGACTTCTTTGTGCGCCGGCATTAGTGAGTCGTTTCAGAGGTGTTCATATTTTATTCCATGCTAATCTTTAATATCCTTCTAGGTAATTCCTTGTGCTGCACAGTAATAGTACTCGGCCCCGTTTCGGACGGTCACCCTGCACCCGTAGTTGGGTACGCCGAGGAGAAACCGGCGGCAGCTTAATCTGCTCGTTCATTGTGACCCCTCCCGTGCAGCACCCGCTCCGTGTTCTCAGGATGTTGTGGTCAGCCTGATGCTCGCATGATCTTGATGTAGGCCAAAAGGGCTCAAGCGAGAGCTATCTATATGTCAACCAACTTGATATCCCGGTGCCCTCGCGCACTCAGCGATCTAGCACGCGCAGGATTACGGCTACTTGTCGTTTAGTATTCCCGCCGCCGCTATTTGATGAGTTTGGTCAGCTTCACGTTCCTCTATTATTGCATTAGAACGCGGCTTACCCTTGATATCATCGTTTCCGGCTGTTAAATGTCCGTATTGTAATCACACCTAGCCAAGTCGGGCAAAATTGCGGAGATCCATCTGGATATCCTGCGAATGTTGGCTGTTTGGGCATTAGGATTTCTCGACACGACTGTCAGTGCTAAATTCCGAGCACCATTATCCGGTTCAAGATAATGTGACATCCCAGCAGCGAGGTCTTTTGCTTCAGCTAGGAAAAGCTTTAAATACAGGATGCAAATGTGGGTTTTCTCCTACCTCCAGCCCTATTCGTTTCCGCCAATGGTTCAACCGTCCACCCACAAAGAAACTACCCTCCTCATTACTCACCATGAGTACACTAAGCCGACGCCCAAATTTCCCCTTGGACTCGTTTCCGAGGCATATCGCCCATACCTGGAATTAATCCGAATCGAAAAGGTATTCTCGGCCAACTGGGTTGTCGCCAAGCTGACCGAATTCCAGCCGACTGGAACCATCCTGATGTTCTGGCCGTTCGGTATGTTACCCAGTCATTTCCAAATTACCACAGACTGATCCCCGTTTCCAGCGTGGGGCTTGACTATGGCCGCATACGCGACGCGCCTTCCTCTCGGCGCCTATTGCGCACATCTGGCAAAGGCTCTCGTCCATGCGTTCCTCCTGCGCAGCTCGGCTTGCACCATAAATGACATCTTTGACCGCAAGATGGATGCCGGTGTCGGTTAGCCCCACTCTGCGACTGGCGCCCCTGCGCCTGACTGACGATGTCCACAGAGAGGACGAAGCACCGCCCACTTGCCAGCGGGCGTGTATCTGTTCTGACGGCCGTTGCATTTTTGATCATTCAATATACTCTCGGCTTGACCTTTTTATACTTTACGGAGAGCGGCTTAGCGTATGCAAATTGAATTCATGTCCGCTTGGACCAGCTAACGGTGAGGGATAGGTTATGGGTAGCGCTTTTCCAACTCTTACCACTGTGAGTTCCGGCAGCTTTCCGCCCAATGCGCCGTTTTAACGCCGAAGAGATCCAGATTCGCGATATACCCTCTCCTCAAACGCGTTACTCATTGGCCCCAAGCGTGGCTAGGATTCGCCATGAACTCCGGCTTCATCACCGCCTGGATTTCGGTTACGAAGACGGTCAACTATCCAGTGCTCGCGGTTACAGTGGCAAGTTGTTGGTGGTAAGTGCCAATTATGTTCTTCGTCGGCGGCTATAATAATTCTTTCTCATAGCTGGACCATGCTGTACGGTCCGTCGTTGGTGTGATTTCAACGTCGGACTTGACTGAATGCCTCTAACAGACACAATTTATGCCTGCCAAGACATCCGGGACGACGTTAAGATGAATGTGCGCTCGACCGCCATTCTCTTTGGTATCTGGATCCGGCCCTTACTGATCGCGTGCGGAGTCACATTCGTATCGATGCTTTCAGTCGCCGGTTTCCTCAATAGTCATGGAACGGCATACTTTGGGGTCTCCGTGGGCGGGACTCTGGTGCACCTCATATGGCAATCCCAAACCCTGGACCTCGACGTGCCGCGTAGCTGTTGGAGTAAACGGTCATTTTTTCGTGCTCTGTATACTTGGCTGATTGGCATTCACAGCAAATTTCAATCGAAACGGCCAATTAGGCTGGATTGTCTGGGCTGGACTCATGCTCGACTACATTATTTCCCTTGATCTCCTTCGAGGAGACATCGCGGTCGCCTAAGTTGCTCATGCAGGTCCCAAAAACTTCATGTGTGACATACACGACTGTACAAAAGTAATTATTTCTCTGCATTTCTTTTGGTTTGTGGTGTATTTATAGTGGTTTTGCTTACGAAACACGATATGGGGACGTTTGTTCCACGAGTTACGGTTCGTGCAGGCGCTGAAGAGCTTACTTGATTAGGTAAAACGAAAGTGCAATTTATGGGTCGATCAAAATGTGAGAGCGAAACATTGAAAGAGGTTCGACGTACAGTTTGAAGTCGGCCCTTCAGTCCGCCGTCGGTTTTGGAGCCATCGGTGGCAGTGCCGGTCTCTTCCACTTTCAACATCTCATGATACTTAGGGCCAGCGGCAAAATTTCATCCGGGCCAAAACGACATTTCGAGTAGGTTCGAAAAATGAACCGGGAAACTCGGAAATCGGACAACTACAGTATGTACTTGTTGCGCAGAAGCAACGCAGAAGGCCGTCAAGATCGGTGCCCCTTCATTACCATCATCATGATCTGTCCATACTACATTGACTCAGGTACAACGACTCCTTCTACGCGCAATCCCCCTCTCCATCGGACTTTGGTCATGGGCATTTGTCTGGTCTACATATGCAACAGAGAATCCATCACCATTTGATCACCGTCCACACCATGATTGAGTATCAAATCATCGTCCGTGAGTACAAAACGTCGACTTCCGACTCTGCGCGATCCTCATTACAATGGCTTTTGACTCGCGCGCTATCGCTATCGCCTGGCTGAATTCCTTCAGAGAATTTCTCGAAGCTGGGGACCTGGCTGGCGCGATATCTTGCTTTGGGCTACCTACGGGACGTGCTTGTCTTTACATGGAAGAACCACACACTCGCCGGCCATGAGCACATCGCGGCGTATTTGAAAGACACGCTCAAGCCCGCCTCAATTACCCAACTCAAGCTTGCCTTCAGAGCAAATCTAACCCCGGAATTCGGCCACATAACGCATGCAGCGGAGGTGTCTTCTGGATTCACTTTCGAGACTGCGGTCGGCCATGGTGAAGCTTACTTCTCGTTGGTGGAGAACGGGACCGGTGAATGAAAAGCGCTGTTTCTCGCGCTTGCAAACACCCGCAGTTATGAAGAAGCCGGACTCGAAAAGGGAGTGTGTGGAGGACATACGCTTGCATGGCATGATGTTTATCGCGAGCATCGGGAGGCAATTGAGCGCGATCCGCATGTACTCATGAGTGCGCATTCATCTCTGTTCACTTGTCCAGACGCTGAATTACCTTGGAGTTGGTGGCGGGCAGACTGGCTTGAACGTAGGGGTCAGATTCCGAAAAATGAACATCGCCACTCTTATTATCGAGAGGAATGTCCGAATCGGAGATAATTGGAGACACCGGTATCCAATGTTAACCCTGCATACGATCAAGACACAGCACACAAGTAATCATCAATCTTCCCGTTTATCGGTCCCTGAAGTGACCATTTTCCAGTGTTATATCAATCCTACCCCGATAACTGGCCTACCTATACACCGCGGAACAAAATCGGAGATTGGCTCGAACAGTACGCGACCTCTCAAGACCTGGTGATATGGACAAATTCCTGTGCTCTTCCTACATCCACGATCTTTTATCGAAACGATAGACCTAGTCATCACATCAGGAAAAAGTGAATCCTCTGTAGCAAGGGGGAGATCTCTGTAGCAGTCTGTAGCCTCTGTAGCCAGTCAGTTGGATATGTAGTCAGATGTAGCCATCTGTAGCCAGTAGGCAGCCTATGTTGCATCATGTAGCCAGTGCAGAGACAACATAGTGCATGGATTCAATATAGTCTATGTAGAGCAATGTAGAATGCCTACAAGCTACATAGTCAAGTTGCCTCAGAACATGAATTTTCAGGTTCAAACAAATTGGGGTTTTAAAATCACTACACTCAATATTTTCAAGGAAGGATTGGGTTAAGGCATTCAGAGATGAGGCTGAATCACACCAGACATCTCACAAATTCTTGTGTGCAACTATCCTACCCATGTGGAGTGCCTTCCCACCAAGGGTTCACTACTATTCATTTCTATTTAACAATTAAATACTTCAGAAATGTTGTACAAGTAAATTTGCGGAGGAGCTGCAGCCATGTGGTCACTAACTTTACACTCTTCATCATGGTCCTCTTAGTGTAGTGGTATTTTGTACTTTATGTAGTTTTCGTCGTTCTCGCGAGGTCCTGAGTTCAATTCCCCTTGTAGGCAATTAACTGAATAAAGCAATTTGAACTCAGAGACGCAAAGCAGAACATAACAGTAAGTATCAAAACAAGACAAGACAACATAAAAGAAAGAAAGAAAGAGGTTCAGTGAGTAGACGAAAGCTTTCCTTTTGTGTTGCAAAGGCCCCTTTCTCGTAGCACCCCGCCTAACTACATACTGCTACATTGTCAGGTGGTTGACTACAGATGGCTACATGAAGCTACAGAGCCTCCCCGGTTGACTACAGATGCTACATAAAGGGGTACTTAGCAATACGGCTACAAATGATACATAGACAACATTGCACTATATTGTAGTGTCACTTTTTCCTGATGCAACCGGGTCGGCGAACAGGTTATCCTCCATCCCACTCAGATTGTACTCGCCGCGGGTACAGGCCCCTACGTCCCGGCTATTCCGGACGCCGACGTCTTCAGCGGAACAAAAATCCACTCCCCTGAATACAAAGGCGGGAAAGAATTCTTGGGAAACCGGGTGCTCGTCGCTGGAGCCGGCAATAGCTCGGCAGACATCTCCCAGGATCTTGCCTTTCAGGGCTCCTCGGAGGTTACAATGCTACAGCGATCTTCAACATGTGTCGTCTCAGCCTAAAATGTCACTCGAAAGTTGGAACGCCGGTGGCCTGCGGACGTACCAACGGATTTCAAGGTGCAGGTCATGCCATACCTGCTGCTTTGCGAGATCGGCAGGGCCACTACGAAACACATGTGGGCAGAGGAGAATGAAACGCACAAGGGATAGCGGGAAGTCGGGCTTAGTCGCATCATGGGGAAGGACGGGAGCGGTCAATATCCAATGATTTTTGGACGGTTCGGAGGTTAGTTCTTCCTCGAACCTTCCAAGTACACACTGAACGTCGCTCAGGTTACTGTAAATTCACTATTTCCCTGACCGACCATTTCTCAAGCGTCCTTCCTCACTAGGGCTCGACTTTGGTGTCTCAGAACAGATTCGCTCCGGCAGAATTAAAATCATGGAGATTGCTCAGTTTACAAGAGCGTAGTTTTTACTGATGGGTCATCTCAGGAGATTGACGCTGTGATATTTGCATGCGTAGGTCCTCCGATTTTTCCATACCGGGTCAATAAACATCCTACGAGAGCATTCGTTACACCATGCGCGGATTATTCGGGGATGCGGTGATTGACCATGTGTGTGTCTGATACTGATTTTCTGGCCTGACTGTATGCTCCAAACCTGAACACTGGGCTGGTCAACCATTCCCCCCCCAGTGCACGACTCTACATCGTTGCCTTCTATGGGCCATCACTTGGTCCTCCACGTTGACAGTTTCTCAATCGCGTTTGGTGTTTCACGCCCACTATTGTACCCACAGCCAGATTCCAACTGGCCTTGAGTTCAGGCTAGATCATACCCCGCGGCCTGGGGATGTCGGAAGGCTTGGAGCAGGAGTCAAAAGATTGAATCGTACCAGGAATTGCAGGATGGCTGGCGTTGTGAATCCGATTGGAATCCGATCATCGGAAATCTGCTGTTTTTTATTCTGATAAGTGAACGGCATCAGAGTCACAGTGGGTACATATTCTCAGGTGCACACGTTTCGGTTGAGGCAGTGTTTTTTTGACAAAAGCTGTGGCCCACAACGTGGAACATCCGGGTGAATGGCTAAAGCAGGGCCAAGCGTCCGGCAATTGCTGTCCGAGTGGGAAGATTTTCATCGTTGCATCTCAGCATCGCAGCATCGCATCTCGGTTCCTCATATCGATTGACCGCGGTGTTTCCTCAGTTCGTCCCTTGGAAACGAGATAATCTCGTCGAGATTTGAAGATTGAAGCGGTGCTGTCCGAAGTGTTCCTGGTGGGAGGCCCCAGATGGTGCTACAAGACAGCGGGCATTCTTCTGTGGATTGTAAATGATATTTGAGTTCACCGGCGGTGCATATCTATATTCATCTCTCCGGAAGAACCTTCTCCCTTCTAACACGCTACACGCTCAGTCGGTCAATATTTTTCACTGCCCCGGAATCTATCTCGGGATCCATTCTTCACGTCGAACAGATGGTCGGAGAGCAACTTGAATCTTCTCGGACTTCCTCGGGCGCTCAATTAGTGGTTTCGCCGCACCCGGTCAATAAGCTACTGCCACACATTTTGATTTGCTGCACCGTTTCAAATCGAAACAGTTTCGTTTGAACATCCAATGGTGAGTATAAAACACCCTCTCTCGCCGTCGATATTCAAAGCATGGTTCCCGCAATTTCACCTCCAGTCACCCTGTCCGAAGCTTCCTCTCTCCGCCTGCGACGGGGAGCAAAGCGGGCATTACTAATCGGGATCAATGGCCTCTCTTCACCTACTAAAGACTACCGTTTACTGCATGGCCCGCATCGAGATGTGGCCGAAATGAAAAGTCTTCTTCTGGCAACTTACGGATACCAAGAGGATGATATCCAAATTCTCGTGGATGATGGTGTACCGGGACATGAGCCCGATAGACAAAATATAGTGAGTGGATAAGCGCATTCTTGTTCATCGGGGTTGACTGGTGTATCTAAGATGCTGGGAATCGACAATCTTGTAAGCGGTACGCAACCAGGAGACAAGCTGTTTTTCCTTTGTAAGTTTCGGTTCGCATTCTCTGCGTGGGCTCACTGGGACACAGACTGCGGGCATACTGTCCAGGTGCCCAATAGAAGTGGCACAGAGGAAGACGGCATGGATGAGTGTAAGTGCCGAAAGGAACACGAGAGTATATCTCACACACCCACGACAGGTCTTGTTCCATTGGACGGAGAGGAGCGCATGATCAAGGATAACGTTAGTTTACTGCCTTTTGACATGAATGAAGCTCACCTTGTTTATTCAACTAGGAATTGCGAGCCCGTCTTGTGGACCGTCTAAGCGGCGGCGTTTCTCTGGTGGCCGTTTTCGACTCCTGCCATTCTGCATCCCTTCTAGGTTTGTCGACATCAAAACTGTGGGTTTGGATCATTGATATTGATGGCTGGGGCATTCCAGATCTCGAGCATATGCGGTGTAACCAAGTCTTCGTTCCGTGGATATCCAAAGGAAAGCGAAAGACTGACGAGATTCGAAACAGGATCGGTGTGTCTGTATTCCGGGATCATGCGGTGGTCAATGCTCAATTAACCTTTGCAGTACGACGTTTGGCAATTCCGGTTCAAACTCCATCGCGGTCTCCGACATCGTATACCGGGTGCAAGTCAGCTAGGACGTCTCCGACACGCATACGTTCCCACCGAGCCTCAATCGACACACTGTACAGTCCCGTATTTTCGCCGCGGCAAAGTCCCCGTGGACCACCAAGCCCTTTGACACCATCACGACCTATTTCGTCGAATCTATCGGTGGCAGGTCCGAGGGGAGACGACACAGGAGTGTGCAGTATCAGGACAAGCTTCGCAGAAAGTATCTCCAGTTCCCGTGCTTCTTTGCGGAAATCCCACATTCCGGCGCCACTGGAATTGTGGAAAACCAATAAGGAAAATTTCCGAGGACAGGCTCTGGCTACTGGGAGCTCCCAATCGCCAATGATATCATCCCCCGAATCTTGGTCGGGCCTCCTGACTACGGGGACATTGTGTGAAAGCCCACAGGACGCTTTTTGCCAGGGTTGGTGCCGGGGGTCAAGCGGCGGCGCGCTGTCCGGACGATGTCCACAGCTTGCCGATATCATTTCCCTGGGATCCTGCAAGGACTCTGAATTGAGTTGGGAGAACGAGGAAGGCATTGGGATGACCCAGGTTGGATCCATTCATCTGTCCAAAACTAATCCCCCACTCATCAGTACTTTCTGTTTAGGCATTGATTCAAGTATTAAACAAGGACCCCCATCCGACATTGAGGAATTTGGTCACAAGCATAAGGTATTCAACTCGCCGTACATCCCAAACTTTCCTGACAAACGATCTTCTTGATCAGCCATATACTTCATGGGCTGGCCCGTGATCGCCATCTACGCGCCAAGGTTTGGAAAAAGTACCGGGATGCTCATGGAATCAAATCTTCTGGGCTTGGATCATTTGATACAGAAACTTTCCAACATCCCCAGATCGCTAGCCACAAACCGCTGGACATGAATACAAAATGGGATATTTGATGCGATATCTGATTGTTCAAAAAGATAGTACATATCCATAGTTATCAATTATCTTGTCGTAATACAATCGAAAGTGAAGCGCTCATGTCGCAATCAATCTTATTGAACCACAATTTCCTTTTCTGGACGACACGACCATTCCTTGGCTATTGAATGTCCCCAGGCAGCTAAAAGAAAGAACAGCAAGACTGCAATAGAAGAGAGCCAGTAGTTACACAGCAAGGATGTGTAGAAATGCATGTTTGGCGTGCTTACTGCCCAGAAACATATACTGTCTCCATCGATGGACAGTGCGCTGCTTGAGCACAGCGGTGCGCCAGAGAACAGGGGTCTATAAAAGCTTGGGCAAAGGCTTGGTGCCCACCAAAGTCCGTGTTCTGCCATGTGGGTGCATCGTACACTGTGCTAGTGGTGGTTGAGAGAATGAGATCCGCTTCAAAAGCCTCGAATAAACCTCGAGGCACGATTGAATGATCCAAGATTATCAATGCTATATTGGTGCTATATGTCAATCTGCTCTTTTGAGAAATCGGTTATTTCCATTTCCGTGCCGGTGCGTTGAGATTCGGCAAGTCGTTCTTATACGACATGACATATCTCAGGGTACACAAGAAATATCTTGATGACCCCTGAAGAAAGTGATTGTTACTTCTACCGTAAGAATAAATTAGAAACATTCATCAGACGGAACCACTGAGTCATCTGATCGTACGGATTCACAAGATTTCCGTTTGGCCGTGTACACAATGACGTTCGGGCATCTCGGGGAGCAAAAGAGGGTTAAAAGGACTCTCTGAATCTTCAAACTTCAAATGCGACACTAATCAGGATCGTACGTAGATTCACGGGAAATTTTAATTTTTGCGGTAAATCATTTCGGATGTTGGTTTTTTCACTATCACAGAACGAAAGACTCACTTTAAGTAGGTCCAGGTGCGGAAAGACATTGCCATGGGACGGGGGGAATGGAAATGTATGTTTTGGAGGGGCAATAAACCACCGAGCGAGGAGCATCAAGTTATTGCTTTTGAGTTCAAGTCCAGTTCTCAAGTTGCGAATCTGGTATGGTGTTTACGCCATGCCGGTTCCAATGCATTCAGTGCACAATCACTAGCCATACTTGGGGGTAAAGGCCGTTGCGGAGAGCGGCAGACCTCATACTTATGTCCTTTTGTAGCTCAAACCTACTTTGAGATTAAAGGGGAAGAGGTTCTTCCTCAATGAGCCAGAAAAGATCTGAAATCATTAGATTCAATTATAAATGGTTGACTGTGACTCTGAAAAAATGCTGCTACCCAAGCCTGGAGTTTCAATGATTTTTTGGTGCAACCTTGTAGAGTGTTTTCAGTTGTTCTCAGAACCAAGCCATGGCCAGATTCTGGCTTCTGGAAATTCTTGAATTTCTCATTCTTAAATGGACTCAGTTGATGCTTCCTTGTCACTCCACAGATATGGTCGCGGCTGCCCAAACTCGAGGAGTTTCACTGATTTTTTGGTGGAACCTTGTAGAGTCTAGTCAGTTGGTCTAAGAAACAAGGTATGGCCAGATTCTCGCTCCAGGAAAGTTCTAAATTTCTCATTCTTTAATGGACTCAGTGGATGCTTGTTTGTCACTCCAAAAATATGTTCGCAGCTGCCCAAGTTTGAGGAGTTTCAATGATTTTTGGTTGCAAGTGTGTATAGTGTAATCAGCTAGTCTAAGAAATAAACTGAGTCTTGGCGCAGCAAACAAGTGCAACCCAAGTTCATTGAAGAATGATATGAAGAATAATTGATTTCAAGGTTATGTGGGGCCAGAATGAAGCTATGACTTGTGTCTGAGAATATCCAAGTGGATTCTTCAAGGAACCACCAAAAAATCACTGAAACTCCCACTCTTTAGGTAGTGGTGAATTCATTTTAGGAGCATTCATGAACTTTAGAGAATACCACGAATATATATTCACGAATATGAATATTCGCCAAAACCTAGAAATTGATATTCACATTCGTACAAATATTGATGGCAAATATTTGTTGCTTAGTCAGCAATATTCGCGAATATTCATGAATATGATTATTCAGCAAACACATTGAGAATTCGGGGGTTTGGCAGCCAACAAGGAGTTGCTGAGGGCACTTTTATGTTATCTTGTGTGTTTAAACATTGTTGAAGACTCATACAAGCCCTTGTCTTGCATGTTCAACCAGTTGATTGACCATCACACTTGCTGTATTCAACCTGTCAAGCAGCTGTCAAAGCAAAGATGTCTCCAAAGTGGTTGGTTTGCATATGAATCACAGATCTAGTTGGTGTAAATGAAGTGTGTTATGGTTCCAGAGAGGAGATGTGTTAAACAGACCCAAATTTACTATGCTTCATTGAAATTTTAGCTGTGCATTACAGCTGCAAATATTCACGAATATCAACTTTCCTGAAAACTGATATTCGCATTCGCGCGAATAGCACAGCCACAGCCATTCGCAAATATAAATATTCACATTCGCAAATGGCTTGGCACGAATATTCGCGATATTCGCTATTCGTGGTATTCTCTAATGAACTTGATGTGGATCCACCAAAAATCCTTTTGAGCCTTGTGGTAGTATGGATGGAGGGAATCGCAAAAAGAGGATTGAGAGAGAGTTTGACCACTCATTCGAAACAGAGCTAAGGAAAACCAAGAGAGAAGAACAAAAAAGCCAAGGAAAGCCAGCCACAATAAAATGCCTCCTGCGAGAATTGAACTGTTGCTGGGTCAGGAAAGTCAGAAACCATTAGATCAAGAGGCGTCCGATCTGCTTATCGGACAGCATATCAACCACACGTGCTGCTGGGGCACCTTCCATATCAGGTTGTTTATGTCACAGGGACCTGCGCTCTCTCACCCTCGACTGCATTGCTGCAACGCGTCCCATTGGGGCTGCGACGTGCCTACGTCGCAAGGGAGGAAAAATTTAACAAGGAGAACGAGGTGGTCACACCAACTTCTGACATTGACCCGCACATGCTATTGATACATGCACCAAAGATTAGAAAGCTCATTTTTTAGCTAGAACTACCAACAATTTTTCCTTGCCTGTGCAGACATGTAAACAGTGTATGTCAATATTTTGAGGAGTTTCTGGGTCATCTATCATGTGTAGCATTGTTATTTGGAGCGTGGATCCAAACGGAGACACTGCCCGATATGGAAGGTGCCCCAGCGGCACGTGTGGTTGATATGCTGTCCGATAAGCGGATTGGGTGCCTCTTGCATTAGATTCAAATCTAAGGAATCTCGGGACACAGCCACTATTCTCCTTTCACACAGCCACTAATTTCATTGTATCAAAAACGTGGACAAGTAAAAAATTGAGCGGAAAACCTCATTGTGAAGATATTAATAGAACGATTACCTAAGTACTCGTAACTCCTACAACTAGTTCTGCGTGGCAATCTTGGGACCCATCCTCTGCCTTTTGAATCCGGTGTTAAACAATCGGGATTGCGGGGACATTGCTTTGTCGACGGAAAGGCTCTGTGCAATTTCCCCACAAGGATTGCAATTTCGCCGATGTGGTACCGGAAATCACGAGAATGATGAGCAAAGATACGCCAGCGATTCCCGCGGCCAGTCCGAGGGTAAGATGTTGGGCGACCAATGTTAAGTAATTCCCCAGAAGAAATAGGTACCCCCAGAGGAGGAGAGCCTTGGGAAGGGCGAAGGCCAAAGCAACGAGCTGGAATTTGAAGACGGATGACTGGATGCTTTCCAGGTAGTTCATCTGTTCAATGATAATGAGGTTGAGTCAAGGCAAATTGAAACAGCCATACTGCATGAGTGGCCGTCAGAAACTGCATGGGTTCATATCTATGATCCAACAGCATAGAGGACGCGAATGATGATCCTAATAATGAGGTCGAAGCCACCAACAGCAGAGGCCAAGGAAAATTCAACACTAAGAAGGGCAGGTGTAACCTAAATCGCGATGGTTATGAAATACAAGTTTAATTGGGCGATTTTACGCACACTAATCCTGCGAATGCCTGTGCAGTGGTAAGCTTCCTTCCAGATTGAAGTCGAGAAAACGCACCCCGGATCCCGATGCTCTCCACTGCTTCAAGAAATCACCTATGAGTTGTGCCCACCGATCCGCATATACCATATGATCCACGAATATATCATCCAAGCACGCTCGGTGGGCGTTGGATGTATGGAATGTCAAGCAGTCCGTGATAATCGAGACCCAAGGATGCTTTTGTTCCGGGTCCCAGAGAACAGATTGATTTCTAGACAACCGTGAATGCTCTTCGCCGTAGAAAGTCAAGCACTTGTTATTATCTGGGAACAATGTTACTAGGACTGGAATATTCAGACCCAAGTTCATACCGATAACGCTCCATAATCGAGCTGTTTCAAAAGGTAAGAGGGGGACGATATTGAAAAAAGCGGAGCACATACCAATGATCCAGGTGGTGTGCCCGTTGTCCATGTTGCCTACATGCAGAGCTTAGAATTTCAGCAATGATTCGTGCAAGCAGTCCGAACCTCTGCAACCCTGCAAAATCTCCACAAAAATTTTACAGTCCTGTGCTGGGTAAGGAAATGTTGAGACGCGAGATGTCATCTGGTCTGCGCATACGATGGATGGTAAGGGCTCTTGTGTCAACTTTCAAGTCAAAGTTCGAGAACTGACCACATAGACCATGGGAGAAAATGGCTATGATTTCTTCCAATTTTTGAGATGGGAGAGACTGCAAATGCATCGGGAAATGTTCGACGTGGACCCAGTATAGCTCCTCCAGAACAATTTCTGACCACAAATCAGCGTCACAACCACTTTCTGGATTTGAACCGAACTGGCAACACTAACTTAGTTGTGATGTTGAGGTAACAGTGGGAAGACCCAGGGAGTCCGTGTCGCAGTTCTCCAGCCAGAACTGGGCGCAAGTTGCATGGTCCACAAAGTAGTAGGCACAATTCGGTCCGTCTAATTCCACGAAGAGCTCGACGTTTTCAGAAATGGTGACCTTCACATCCGAAAGGAGGCATTCGATATGTTCAATCCAACTACAAGCGATTTCGAAGACTTCGGGGCGGTAAAGATAGGCCTCGGTGAGAACCCGCAGCGGCCCCGCCCGAAAAAAATACAACTGCCCTTCCGGATGAACGTGTGCGGACCAGAGTGGCGCGAGGTATCCTGGCCTCGATGGGAATGAGCGAGTCGAGTTACAAAACAAATACCGCCACACACTCAGGCTCCCGGAACGTCGTGAATGACCCGGCAGAAATTTCCATGACAATTGGCTCGACCCTGAGGAATTGTTCAATATTGGGAGAGCAATACCAGGCAGACACTGACAACGCTTTATTTTCATATCGTCTGGTAGCGGAAGACGTGACGGGGCGAAGAGACCCTTTCTTGGCAATTTCGTTCTCGTTCATGGGGACGGGAACGTTGGATGTTTGAGCTTCCATTGGAGAGTCTGAGGGTCGTCTCTGCAATGGGTCCAAAAAATCCTTTACTTTATAACCAAACGCGTTCCATCTCGAAAGGTCATTGACGTACCGACGACGACTTCCAACAGAACTAGTATGACAGCTTTGCCTGAAACTGATCCCGGGAAGATGGCGGGCCGCTTACTTAACCAGTTAGGTATTTTTAAAACAGCTTTTTTGGCGCCTTCCGGTCATTTGAACCGGATATCCCCGACGAGCGGTCAGACCTTATAACATTTGACAACCAGACAATCGCCCATGGGGGAAAACCACCTTCGACTCCAACAGCTCCGTGTGCTCTTGTCAAATCTGTCTGTGATCTCTGGTGCAGTTCAGTGCAGCGGTGGTTGAGGCAGTGTCAGAACCTCGTTCCCCACAGCTGGAAGGCTGAAGCTTCCAATGAAAAGGCCTTCATAGGATTTCTGTGAACTCTACCTGAACTCTTCTTTCATCTGTGCCTACCAAAATTAAGGAGCCGTTCCTCTCAAAATGACAACAGACGCCGAAATCGATGCTGCTAAGCCCTTGGCGCATACAGCTCATTGTTTAAAGGGGAATCAACAGCTGGTTCAACTGCATTCCAGATAAGTTAGGCAATACAAGATTACCGCCGACGACAGTATGGAGAAACGCACCCTGAAATCTAGCGCCATTGCAGTTTTTTTTTTTTGGTCCGCGGGCCGAAGCAAACGGGAATAGGCATTTGCATATTCCCCGCCTGTCCATGGGCCAAAACTCCGGTTCTCCTGTACAAGCTAAGAATTTCCCGAGTGCGCGCCCGCCCCCGACGGAATACAGGGGTCTACACAATATCACAGCCCGCCACAGCGTATACAGCTCACCACAGCGCGAATCGCCTTATAAGAGGACGGGGTCAGTCATACCACAAACTCCAATGACTCTCCCCTCTATCGTCGATCTCTTTCGGTGAGCGCTTTTACGCACCACGCTGCTATCTCCGCTGATCGTCGATTTAGCAAGCTGTTCTCTGGAAGACTCGAAGTTGCTGAAGATAACTCAGGTCCCTTGCTGTAGGCATCGATTGATAGCATTGGGGAGGTACTGAACGTTGGTGAACTCGTTCGTTGACTAGGTTCACTCCCCGGGGCCCCAACGACAAGAACATAAGCGGAACTAAGAAGCCGCAGAACGGGAGTTCGTCGACCACTTCAGTTAAAGTTAAAGCAAAGCCAGCGAAACCTGCAGCCCCAACGAAGCCAGCGGCGGGAGCGCAGACCGCCCCGGCCAAGGCCAACCGTTCGACTGGTGGAAGGTGATCGACAGATTTCGTTCCTGTCGCAGTAGTTTCGGATAGTGATACAAGGTTGACGTTCAATCTGAACATTCCACTTTACAGAAGGCCGGTTGAGAAAAATCAACTTGAAATTGGGCGGTCAGTGGTGATTCTCTCACTGGATGCTGTTGAAACGAGGTTCGGGAAGCGACAAGTTCATCTCCCGACCATCTCTGGCGCCACAGTTGAGGTCGTGCCTCAGAACAGAAGGCACAGGTCGACTGTCCGGCGGGAGAATAACATGTGTCCAACTGAACAGGCAACTGGAGCCACAACGTGTGTATCGGAAGTCCTTCATACTAAGCAACTATCCTAGCACCGAGCGCTAGAGAGATGATATCCTCAAGCTTGAGATAGATTGACGCTGCGATATCCATTAATTTGATAACGGTGTTGCATGAAAAATGTTTATTGTTGATGGGCGCTTGGGGACGAAGCCCACGAGATAGCGTAAAATCCCTATGGGTGCTTGCAATTGCCATAGCACGCAATAGGAACCGAGCGAATCTTATCATCACGATTGAAGCCATGCAGGGAGTATTAATCGATTATCAAAGGCTGTTGAATCAATAATGATAGTCAGTGAAATAAATAAAATCAGAATTTGTGGGTGCGGGTCAGAATCAAGGGGCATGATACTTTAACAGAGGATGTGCGAATGGAGTCTCGGTGCTCCGTTTGGATGAGGAAAACCCTAAATGCGAAATTCCAGCCTGAATTTCGAACTAATCGGTCAAAGCAACGAGAAACGAGAATAAAAGTGGAACTCGGTGTGTGTGGGTCGAAATCACGGTATTATATCACCCCCGTTCCTTGAATCAGATTCTTTGCTCGTAGTAGCATGAAGCATGAAGCATGAATGTGAAGTTTGATTGCGTGTATGAATTGTACAATGCATGTAGAGGTACAAAGCTCCCAAACAAAGCCCAAAGAAAAGGAAACCCGAGCCCGGAAGAATCGGTGACAGCAGTGGAAGGTATAGGCTTGCTTGACGCAAGGAGGAAGAGTGGGGTTGCCTTGACTTGTACTTAGGCGCTATGAATTGATTAGGCGCTTATCTTCACCACGTGACTGATTCCAATAAGCGCCATTCAAGCGTCTGATGATGGACTTTGAAGGGACCGGGCAGACTGAGAAAGTACAGCATAGAAGTTCCCACAGGCCCCATAGCTCCGGGACTACACGCCGCTGTCGCCCTCCTCGACACAGCTGGCGAGCAGAAACGGCAACGGCTCGTATTGGGCACGCTGTGCGAGGTGGACGATCTCCCGTGGGAGGTACCGTGTGCGCTGAAGGAGGGCGTCGACCAAGGCGGCGTCGTCTGAATCGCAGACTGATGTAGCGAATGAGCCTGAGCCGGGTGGAGGCGTCTCGAATAGTGGAAAAAGTGCCTCGGACTGCGGAAGTGTCTCCGATGGCGGAAAGACGGGGATGGGGGCATCGGCAACGCGAGGCACGCAGACGAGGGGCACAACATCGTTGTTGGTATGGTCGTCGTAAGAACTCGCAGGGAGGTCCGCGATCGCGCGAAAGAGCGCGCGTGCGGCGGGCAGCGGCAGTGGGCCCACGGGGAGTATCGTGTAGGTACGACCAGTGCCGAACCAGGAGACAAGGTGCATCGTCGTGTGCGCGCAGAGGACGAGTGATACGCGGGGCATGTCGCTGAGCGTGGTGAGGAAGGTATCGTCCTGCAGGTCATCTGTCGGAAATTAGTTCGCAGTAGAGGCAAGGACACGACGCGGAACGTACCAAGGGCAAGGAGGGTGCGGCGGGGGCAGGCAGCAAGTGCTAACATTACCGCCGAGAGGGGCGTGTCTGGGTCTAGTCCAAGGACTGCGGCGAGTGTATCACCTCTCCGTACGAGGAATCGCCGCGCGCCGAACGCCCGTGTAATCTCTGCGCGGTGGAGGAGGGCCAGCGCGAGAGCGGACGTGCCTGCACCCGCCTCCCCGAGCAGTGCGACGCGCGCCTGTCGAGGTGGTACGAACATATCGACGAGGACATCGAGCTGCCGCGCACGGCCGTAGAAGATCTGGGGTGCGGGCGGCAGATCCGGAGCGGGTTCCTCATCAAGGGTGACCTGGAGACAGCAGCATGAGACGCGAGAACTTGGGAGTCGCCCGGAAGGCCTAACTGACCTGGCCCAACGCGCCGCGGTCGCGTGTTATCTCCGCGAGGCGCTGCTTCACCGGGCCGAGCAGGGCGGCCACTTGCGCCTCAAACGCCGCGTCGGCGGCGTCCCTGCGCTTGAGGGCGTCGAGAAGCTGGGCACGTGTCTACGGAATGAATGTGAATACAGTTGTGAGAACTTTCGAGATCCGGCGACG
This sequence comes from Mycena galopus ATCC 62051, assembly GCA_014925785.1. NCBI lineage: Eukaryota > Fungi > Basidiomycota > Agaricomycetes > Agaricales > Mycenaceae > Mycena > Mycena galopus. Next base: position 5,365 of record WIQG01000585.1, on the reverse strand, counting down.
AACCTGATGGTCATCGACAGGCCATCCCTTCTCGCAATCCGGCAATGGCTGTCGAGAAGACAAGTACGGAGTGCGAGGCGTATACCGGCAAGTGAGCCATGTCCATAGGGCACGAAGGTGGCAGATGAACGGCCTGGAGCTAGCCTCAGCACAGAAGGCGGGATATGCAAAGTGAATGTACCCGACGAGGTCGTACAGTCGTCGGAGCAAGTGGGCGCAACACGCCTCGTGCGAAGGCTCGGATACAAGCTCAATGCTCATGAACTTTCCGGAGATTGGTGTGCTAGGGAAAAGGTTGCGTGAGGACAGACGGGCAACAGGCGGAGGAGAAGGAAATATATACCTCGAAATGTATAGGATGTCGGAACAACAACAGTGAGCGTGGGCGTGCCCCAGACCGGCAACTTCTAAACAGAAGTTCCGTAGAGACAAAAATACAGCTTTCTGTTTTCTGTCTCAATGCTGCTCATCATGAATGGGCGGCCATACATACAGTCTCACTGGTCCGTCGGTAACGGGATTCGTTGTGTCGCCGATGCCCCTAGTAGTACAGACCGCCGTTGTCCGTATTGGCGCTGATCCCATGCTTTGTCTTTTCACGGAAAATCCAAGATAGCCCGCAGGCGCCGAGGATCCAAGTGAACACGCATGTGTCTGCACGGGAAGGCCGGTAAGAATGAGTAACAGGGACGCGGAGACATACGACGCCGAGGATCCAAGTGGAGAATATTGCACCGCTTCCAGGTCAAAGGCGCGCCGCTTCTGAGCCTAGGGCCGCCCGGTGCATTTTTTAATGCATCCGACCAGGTATAATGGCATTTCTGGTCTGAGGCTCTGAGCCCATCTCGGATCCTCGAGACTCAAGAAGTGCCGTCCATTCGACACCTTGAAAAAGATCTTTGCGACTCTGGGACGAACACTCGATGAATTTTTTAACGATGGGATTGAGAGGGGCGTCTGCTGGCTTTCAGGAGATCCATTTTTGGAGAGGTGCGGGAGTTTCGGGCAGTACTTCGCCTGTCAAAGACTCGAAGTGCCAGGACAAGGAAAGAAGCCGCTCGGCGGCTGTGCCACGGAACAATCACAAAGCCGAACAGCCGAACAGCCGAATTCGTCCAATCAAGCCCAGTCTTCCGACTGCTTCAGGGACAGCTCCGATTGGTGGTTTACTTCCAGGGAGCGGCCCAACCAAGGCCCAGCTTGTAGGACAAATCTCTCGAGCTTGCCCAACTGGTTAAGAAATTCAAAAAAATATAGTAACCTGTTACTTACCCCTCGACATCTCTTTCGTACGTGCATCGAACAACCCCAACCAGGATGTACTGCATGGCCGATGAAAACATGGCGGCGGGCTACCTCTCCGACAAACCTCGATTCCCTTGCCTGTCAAGAGCTCTCCACCCTCCTAATAATCATCAACGCGGCTTGATCCTGGTATTCCGGCTTGCTCCGAATGCTGTAAACTCAAGTTTGTGCCGGCGCACGGCCAACGGGATATGCCAAGCACAATTCAACCTTACTCCGAGTCGGAATATCAGCCCCTCCCAACACGCACGACACAAGTTTCTTGAAATAATTCCCTAGCCCTCACAATTGCTCCAGCCTCGAAATCTTCAATGCAGATTCTTGTAATGAAACCAAATGGTTCTCTAGTCGGGAAGCATGCCAAAAATCGAACTGGCGAACGCGGTCGCCAGTCAGTGGAACCCTACCAACGGCTCGGGAGAGTTGGTGTTGCACTATTAGCCGGCTAGTACTTACTTGAACTCCCATAATCCAGATTTAGAACCCGCCGCGTAGTACTGCAACAGGTTTCAATTGAGTAACGAAATACAAAATTAATGTGTGTTTACGAGACTACTTAGTACTCTCCCATCGTTCCTTATCTCTGGAATAGTCGCTCAAGCAATCCGGAGTGCAGAAACATGGCTTCGCCGACGGAAAGGAGTCGGACAATGACCCCACAAGGATCGCAATGTTGCCGATGCGGTACCGGAAAGCACGAGGATGGCGAGGAAAGATAAACCGGTGAGTCCTACAGCCATTTCTTGGCCAAGATATTTCTGGACCAACGGTAAATAATTTCCCAGAAGAAAGAGGTACCCCCAGAGTAGAAGCGCCTTCGGAAGGGAGAAGGCGAAAGCAGTGAACTGGAATTTGAAAACAGGGGATTGGATGCTTTCCAAGTATTCCATCTTTTCAATTGTTCAAGATTAGACTTGGCGTGTGTGTTTTCAAGAGACAGACATACGGCATGCGTGGTGCTCAAGCATTCCATCGGTTCGTATATGTGGTCCAGCAGGACGGAGAACGTTATTGCTGAACTGAGACATACGAGGGAAGCTGCCAGCAGGGGAGGCCACGCCAAGTTCAACACCAAGAAAGGTATGTGCAGCCTGAATCGCGGTGAGAATGCAAAGTAAATTGAGATCAGGGATGTTACGAACAACAGACCCGCGAATGCCTGCGCAGAGGTGAGATTTGTGCCTTGTTGAAGCCGAGAAGACAAAGACGCACCCCGGATCCTACTGCTCTCCACTGAGCTAAAGAATCCCCCACAAGCTGAGCCCACCGCTCCGCATATACCATGTGGTCCACAAATACATCGTCCAACCGCGCTCGATGCATTTCCGACGTATTGAATGTCAAATAAGCCATTATGGTTGAAATCCAAGGATGCTTTTGTTCAGGCCAGTCCTGGAGAACAGATTGATTTCTGGACAACCGTGAATACTCTTCGCCGTGGAAAGTTAAGCACTTGTTATTATCTAGGAACGATGTTACTAGGACTAAAATATCCAGACCCAGGTTCATACCGACAACGCTCCATAATCGGGCTGTATCAAAAGGTGTTAAAGGAGGAGACAATGACAAAATCGGAGCACATACCAATGATCCAGGTGGTGTGTCCATTGTTCATGTTATCTACATGCAGAGCTTATGTTTTCAGCAATGATTCGTGCAAGCAGCTCGAACCTCTGCAACCCCGCAAAATCTCCACAAAAACTTTGCAGTCTTGTGCTGTGTAAGGAAATGTGGACACGCGAGATGTCATTTGGTCTGCGCATGTGATGGTAAGGGCTCTTGTTCAACTTTCAAGTCAAACTCAGAAAACTGACCGCATAGACCATGGGAGAAAATGGCTATGATTTCTTCCAATTTTTGACGTGGAAGAGCCTGCAAATGCATCGGAAAATGTTCGACGTGGACCCAGTATAGCTCTTCTAGTATAACCTCTGGCCACAAATCGGCGTCAAAACATAAGATTTGAAACGAACCAGCACTAACTTAGTTGTGATGTTGATGCAACAGTGGAAAGACCCAGGGAGCCCGTGTCGCAGTTCTCCAGCCAAAACTGGGTGTAAGTCGCATGGTCCACAAAATAATAGGTGCAGTTTGTTCCATTCAATTCGATAAAGAGCTCGATGTCTCCGGAAATGGTGACATTCACATCCGAAAGGAGGCATTCGATGTGTTCGATCCAACGACAAGCGGTCTCGAAGGTTTCGGGCCGATGTAGGTAGGCCTCGGTGACGACACGCAGAGGGCCTTCACGAAAGAAGTACAACTGGCCCTCCGGATGGACATGTGCGGACCAGCCTAGCGGAGCGCGATATCCAGGCCTTGATGATTAAGAATGAGGATCAAGTCACTACGAAATGACCGACACACACTCTTGCGACGTCGCAGATAATCCAGCAGAAATTTCCATCACAAATGGATCGATCCTGAGTGATGGGTCAATATCTGAAGAGCGACGACTTGAAGAGGTAGCAAACTCTGCGGATCGTCTGCCAGTAGAGAAAGAGGTAATGGGGCGAAGAGATCCTTCACTAGGGACGGGAGTGCCCATTGTTTGAGCATCCATTGGAGGGCGAGAAGGAGGAGGGGAAAGAGATTCGTAACAGAAGGGTTCGCTTTGTTTGTCCCCGACGTACCGCCTTGCATCAGAGGCGAGTATCACAGCTTTTGTACCGGTAGTACGGCGCTCACTGCATGAACTGTAGACTCGTAACCAGTCTGTCTACGATGAGCAAAAATTGTGGCGTGCACTTTGCCGTAGACTCGTAACCAGTCTACATGAACTGTTTGACGTATATTTTGCTTCTTGTGGTGCCTTCCGGTCATTTGAACAGCGGCGGCAAACGCTGCGGAACATTGCGAACCACCCGAAATTCAAGGGCTTATCTTAAACGCTCTTTACTTCAGTTACTGTCCGTCCATAGTTCAGTGTGCTGGCCGAGGCAGTAGCTGGCGGTAGCAACCTCACTGCAATATTTCGAAGTCTCACCGCATTCTCTCCGCATTTAAACCCATAGGGCCTTCTAACTGCGCGCGCCTCCCAAAATTAAAGACAGGTGAAAGTGATGGATAGATTTTGAGGTCACTTGAGGACAACGCAAAAAAAGCGAATTCACCATTGGGTGGCCAGACACGATTCCTGCTGGATGCTGTTAACACGCTCTTAACACGAGGTTCTGGGCTCTGATCCGCCAAGCGGCCATCTAATCTAGACCACTGTGTAACTCACAATGAAATGCATTGGCTCCACTGTACTGCCGAATAATCTCTTCGCTCACGTCTAACTGCACAAAGAACTGGAAAGAGTCGACTTGCGAACAGGGATCACATTAAATCTCCTTTCTCTGAAGCGGGGGCAGCGTCTGTCCACATGTCGGTGGTCAGACGAACGGGTACAACTTCCCGAACCTCGAGAAACGGCGCTTTTACGCCTTCAGGTGGCGACACCGTCAACAGAATGCAATCCTGCGCGTCATTTTAACTAAGCTCCTACCCACGAAAATGTAAACAAGTCCCAGCGCACCTGGACGGAGAAGCCGGGACAGTGAACCCAGTGATTTTGGTGGGCTCAAGTTTGATCTCCCCCGAGAAAGACATGTGTGTTGCGCCGTCGCGCTAAATGTGCGCCTTTCATTAGACTCACGTGAACGCAAGTTGAACAAAGTCTGCACACCGCGTGTCTGAATGCCGCCTCCCCTATGTAGTCAACGCGCCATAGCGCAGTGTTAGCAGGCTCGCTCCGAGCTGTAGTATGTCTGCAAGATCGGTCAGGGGAAAAGTCTGCGAATGTGTTTGACCAACGGACTTTACGTCTACCGCAGATTGTCGCATCACTTGAACACGTGTGGCGGGCCACTTTCTCGAAGAGTTGGGAATGGGTCCATATGGCAAAACGTGGCCAGAGAATGCGCGTCAGACTCCAGGGTTATATGGAATGGGATGTCTTGCGAGACGCAGAATATTCGAGATGCTGGTGGAAGTGGATGGTGAGAAAGGAATTGTCGGAAGCTCGAGAGGTATACCTGGGAGGTAGAATTTCACACCATATCCTGCACCCCATTGG